>PPJH02000064.1:0-64830 GCA_003705705.2 Blastobotrys raffinosifermentans | reverse complement strand
GTGCTCCTGAGGAACAGGCACCTCAGCCAGCACCACCTCCACAGGTGATTCCGGAGCCTTACCCAGTTCCAGAACCATACCCCGTTCCAGCTCCAGAACCCTATCCAATTCCAGAGCCTTACCCACAGCCTGCTCAACCTGCTCCTCAGCCAATGCCTCATCAGCATGGCCATCATGGAGGGCATCACAAAAGCCATGAGGCAATGGTAGACATCCAACCCACCCCTAACCAGAACAATGAATCGAAGGATTTTTTAGGGTATGAACCTCGGGCTGATCAGAGCAGAGCGCCCGAGGTTCCAGACGTGCCTCAACCTGCTCCACAACCTGCAGTAGAACCTGCTCTTGCGCCAATTGCTGAACCAGTACCTGAGCCTGTTCAGGATCCTGCTCAACCCGCTGAACCTGTCGCGGAGCCAGCTCCTGCACCAATTGAAGAACCTGCTCCGATTGTTCCTCAGCCAGAAGCTGGACCCCTACCAGTTGAAGAAGCCGAGCCAGTTCCAGCTCCACTGCCTGCTCCCGAGCAAGTCATGGAACCAATTGGACCAGAGCCCGCGCCTGAACCTGCACCAGCACCAGAGCCAGCCCCAGCTCCAGCACCTGAACCAGCACCTGAGCCAGCTCCTGCTCCTGCACCTGAACCAGTACCTGAGCCAGTACCAGCTCCTGCTGATCCTGTGCCTGCAGCTCCGGAGACAATTGATGAGCCCGTTGCGGAGCCCATTGCTGAACCAATTGCTGAACCAATTGCGGAACCAATTGCGGAACCAATTGCGGAACCAATTGCGGAACCAGCACCAGCACCCGCTGAAGAGGCTAAAGAGTCCCAAGAACAGACTGTCGATAGTGTGAATCCCTTTCGCGCACACTTTGTGAAGCGAGCACAATTCAGCAATAACACACTATCGGAAAAGCACACCAGCAACCATAACCATAACAAGCACAGTTCGCACAATTCTTCTTCATCGCACCACCATGAAATTGAGCGCGAATACGATATGGATACCGTGCCAAACCGACGTCAACATCCAGCAAAGGGCGTCCACAACCACACATCCCACTCTCACTCGGGGCATAAGTCACATTCAGGCAGCCGTCACACGGAGGTTGTCGGTCACAAATCTGAAAAGTTCCATTTGGTCGCTGATGCCTGTGGTACGGATGTCCATGGTCAAGAGGTAGTTGCTCTTCCCGATGGCTCTCTCGGATTGAACTTTGAAACCAACCATTACGGCAATTCATTGTTTGTTGGCGCTATTACTGACAATGACCTCTTATACTCTATCACCCTTGGACGGGTCATGGGATTGCTGGATCCATTGAATACTCTTCACACCGTTGATGATATTTGCTACGCATCCTTCCCATGGGCAATTTCTGAGGGAATCCTCGAGCTGGAGGGGGATAACCAAGCAATTGCTTGTCCATTGATTGGCCAAGGTGACCGTTATCGCATTCATTGGGGCTCGAATGCATTCTGTGATAATGGAATTAACATCCAACTCGTAGTACAAAGTCTATTATAAGCTTAGTTGAATATAATTAGGGGTTATAGTGAAATTGAGATATTTGGGAATATTACAGAAATAATACATACATTTCAAATTTATTACTGGATTGTTAAAGAAAAGTTAGGTAAAATAAGGTTTACCGGCTTTCTGCAACTTGCCGCACTGCATGTTTCACGGCTTTTGATTTATCAAACCCCGAATGCCCGCCAGCCTAGATGATGAGATGAAAATTGTAGAACTAGAGATCTGCTCTGAAAGAACCACCTGTTTTCAATTATAACGTTTTAATTCATCTCTTATTATACAGCTCTACATTCGCAGCCATCTAACGAACATGCCCGACCCAATAGAAGTTCAATGTGCGCAAAAGGCCCTAAAATCGAAAATCCACTATTCATATGCAATGACTAGAGCATCTTCTATTCCAATGGCTGGTCGATTAAGATTCTACACCTTCTCCAGCTACCAAAGGATTACCACAGAAGTCCAGTACTCACCCAGGACCTTTGCCTAACGACTGTCACCTATTTTGCAACTCCTCGGGGGTGACCCTAAAAGCGGTTAGGGCACTCGTGCTCACGTTTACTCGTACTCGACATACTTCAAAAACTTTTCAGTTTTACTCCCCATTTTTCATCACACACAGCATAAACAATGAAGTACATCAGAAGCGAGGAATCTATTGAAGTACCCGAGGGAGTCAACCTTGAGATCAAGGCCCGCATTATCAACGTCACCGGACCCCGCGGTACTCTGACCAAGAACCTTCGTCACATTGACGTGGCCTTTGAGAAGGTGAACAACCGTCTGGTCAAGGTTCATGTGCACCATGGAGAGCGAAAGCACGTGGCTGCTCTGCGTACTGTAAAGTCTCTCATCTCTAACATGATCACTGGTGTGACCAAGGGTTACAAGTACAAGATGCGTTATGTGTATGCCCATTTCCCTATTAATGTGAACATCATTGACGGCGGAAAGACTGTTGAGATCCGAAACTTCTTGGGTGAGAAGCAGGTCCGAACTGTCGCAGTTCTGGACGGAGTCAAGGCCGAGATTTCTTCCGGTCAGAAGGATGAGCTGGTCCTGTCTGGTAACTCTGTGGAGAATGTTTCTCAGACTGCTGCTGACATTCAGCAGATTTGCAGAGTCCGAAACAAGGATATCCGAAAGTTCTTGGATGGTATCTACGTTTCCGAGAAGGGAGTCATTCAGGATGATGAGTAAGGTCATCGTCCATTTTTTTATGGTTTTTATTATGTATTAATGACTGCTATTGTCTTGGCTTAAATCAAGACTGCTGATACGAGAAGGCTCGTATCACTTGCTCTTTAGTCGTTGAGCACACTCTTCTTCAACTGTAAAAGAAATCGTAATCGTATGTCACTTCTGTTTCGTTTGAAGTTGACAAAGTTCAGTTTGCAGAAAGCTTCTGAACTAAAGGGAAAATGAGAAGTAGAATTGGCTCATTGTTGTTGCAATCCAATTGTTGGATTAGGCTTCATATGTGGCATGTATTTGTGTATAGTAACTACAATCTACCCCCTAACAGCATTTTGGAGCCTCTTTAGAAGTCCATATACAACCGAAACGAATAACGCTGCAAAAGTAAAGATTCCTGCTCGTCCTGGTGTGTCGACAATAGCAAACAGAGGATATGGGAAAAATCCATTCTTCTCGTAAGTGAGGTGGACCCACGACCAGTATGCGCCAGCGACAGCGAAAAACAGAGGAAGAATCTCGTAGGACTTTGTCCATCTGGGCGCAAAGACAAGCACGTCAATGAGCTCTGACAGAGCCGGCAAGGCGTGCATGAAGATGTCTAACATCAACGGAGGAATAGGTGCAATCTCGGGGTCCATAAGCAGCTTTCGGTCGTAAGCTACAATGCCCCAGTATCCAACCGAGATCAGCACTTCCAAAGGAGCAGCGACCAAGTCCATGTAGGCCTTGATACTTCTAAAGCTGCGGACTCCAGCCAGAACCCCAAACAGACCAAACAGCTGCGCAATTCCTGTGAAGGTAAGGCCGAGGATGGTCAGAAACTGAAAATGGGAACCGTAGGACTGGGAAATTGGAGTCACAAAGTCATTCTGGAGCCAGTTCAGCGTGTATACACACGAAGCAAACGTGCCCGAGTAGATGGCAACCTGAATGAACCGACCGACAACGCCCATTATACTTGTTGCAGAGCTTAATGCGCGGAAAGGTGTCAACAGGTGATATTGGCCCGACTTTACCGATGCCGAGAAACAATTGCTGTGGGGCAGAATCGAACCGCCGATTTCGAAACATTGAAGGATCGGGATCCCATACTTTGGACAATCTTGACATCACACACAAGCAAGACCAAGCAGCTGGGGATGCTTGAAGATTTAAAGGAAACTGGAGCAATCGTACAGATAGCAACTCCTTCTGGGGAGGAAGTACTGTGTACCACATCAAATCCAGAAGAGGATGCCTCGCTCACTCAGCTCACAAACGCGTTTGTTGAAGCTAATACATTGGCTCATTCGTTGAAGCTTGGATCTGTCCGCCGAGTAATTACAGAGACCAAAGATGGCAAGTTCACTGTGCAGTCTAAAGTGCAAGGTAAAGAAGATGAACTGCTGTCTACGGTAGTCGCGGACAGCCTGCAAGCATCACTGGTAAGCGAAGGACTGGTGGCCAAGACTACGTCCAAGCTATTGAATTGATGCCAGCCGAAGCTTAATTTTTAACTAACAATGTAATGATTTTATAGTCCCCAAATGATGACAGTTAATGACAATAAAAATAGATTCTAGTATACAGAGAGTTAAAGAAAGGGAATGTATTAAACTAGGCCCCCTTTTCACATTCGTCGTCATAAAGATAGAAAAAAGAGGGAGGAGAAGAAGGAAGGTCAGAATTGACAGCAGTATCGCCGCTGTCGAGATGGTTCATGAGGTCCAAGCCTAAATCTTTCATCATATCATCATAGTTCTTGGATGGTGATGAGTCCAAGAATCCTCGTAGTGCGCCACTACCGTTGTTATTATTATTCTTGTTCCCAGACCGCGAAACAGATGCCATGAGCTTGGTTAGCCACTTTGTGGGAGACCCTCCGCTAACCAAGGTAGAGTCAGAATGGATCATGTTCTTTTGAGGGGTAGCGAAGAGCGCGTCAATCTCGGGATCATGCTTAGATTGAGGGTCCACGTTTTCTTTATTGTCACCCTCATCCTCATCATTGTCGATTTTGTGGTGCTCTTTGCGGTAAGCCTTCAGAGGGGAAGATCCCGGAATATGCAATTTCGCAATTGGTGAGGACGCGGAGGTAGAACCCAGTCTATTGCCAGAATGGGTTGACGCAGTAGGTGAAGATGCACTGTTCTGGGGCATTTTTCCAGAGTAGTTTGTGTTAGAATAGAACCCATAGTAGGAAGAGCCATTGCGCTTGCCCAAATTCTCCTGTTCTTGTTTGCGTCGGTCAATGGCAGCGGATAATGCAGCAGCGATGTTGAGGTCCTCTTCGGTTTGCCGTTGAGACGGTCGGACAACCTTTGACTTTTTAGACTTTCTTGAAGTGCCCATTGATGAATCAGATGCAGGAGTTGATGATGACGATTGAGCAGGCTGGGGCTGGCCAGCTGCAGAATTCGAGTTTGAGGAAGATTGGTCCGAAAGCATTCCCTTGAGTCGCTTTGCAGACGTGCCGGGGGGCTTACGAACGCTTCCCCAGTAGTTTCTGGGTCGCATTTTACGATGCTTCAAATAATATAGGCCGCAAGCATTGCATAATTGCACGGTGCGATTATCCTCAATATCTACCTGGCGCCAGGTACTGCTCATTCTCACGTCGCAATTGGAGCACAAGCCAGACTTGCGCTTAGAGGTATCAGGCTGATCCTGGGGTTGAGATGGAGCAGACTGAGCAGCTGCTGCCTGGGTAGCCTGAGTAGTAGCCTGGGCAGGCTGCATCGACCGCCCTGGTTGCACTTGCTGCACCTGCTGCATTGAGTGCTGGCTATTACGAGGAGAGCTAGCATTGTTGTCCGCAGGTGGAGGTGGAGTTCGCGGTTGTCTATGGCTTGGTGAAGGAGAATGGTCCAGAGGGGTGTCATGACTATTAGGAGCGGTTTCAAGACCGGTTTCGTCAGAATTAGGGTTCGGAGCGGGCGGGACATCGAAATCATCGTCATCAATGTCAGTGGCAGTCGAAGGACCAGCAGGAGGCGTTGGAGCCGCCGCGGTCCTAGTACGAGCTGGAGGAGAAGATGCAAGATTGCCAAACACCGCAATGGTCTTTGAAGGCCTGGCAAGGGGAGGGTCCAGCTTTGTGCGTTTGGGCAGTGAAGAGGTATTAGTATCGTTGGAGGAGAGCTTTTTGCGTTTACAAGGAATTGGCCGGAACTGCATTGACACCTCGAGGGTCTCCTGAGAATAGAACGGGGATGCGGATTGGGTGACCTGACCCATGACATTTACAGATGCAGTAGTGGAGTTGAGGAGATTTGATAATAGACCATGGCCCACAGAAGGATGGTCATACTCGGAGTAGTCAGTGGAATAGACGGCATAGTCTTGCAACTCGTCCAAAGCAATGTCAGGCGACGACGCGCACACGCATTCGAGACAGGACAAGAGGTTAACCATACCCAGATTCTGGGCCACAGTTACATTAGCAGACGCGGAAGAGCGTGCCAGACAAGACACGCTCATGTCCCTGTCAAAAGTGTATAAAATTTTAAGGCGCATTGGCCTCACGGGCAGGTCCAGTTGGTCCATGGTAGGCAGCAATACAGAGCTAGAGAGCTAGAGCTGGTCTAGTTCTCTAGTTGATTGCAAGTTATAGTTCGTATACGGTAGGCGAGGGTTATGATCTTGACGTGGTTATCCTTGACAGGAGAATGATCCTACTGTCGTGTCGTGAGCTTGTTAGACGCCAATGACCTTTTTAAAAAAAATGAGTGTAAGCCTCTGTCAAAGTAAATGGGAACGCGTCTGTGAAATTGTAGGCGTAATTAGCACGCGCGGCACTCGCCGGAGCTTGTTCTCGCGTCGTGCCGACGTGGGTTGCTATGGAAACTGATCGTCACACAACGGGATCGAACTACGCCAGTCAGCCGGCAGGAATCCGTGGAGGAATTAGTGGAGGAATTTAAAGGATCATCGTCAGCAGGATCGATTGCACTTTGGATTGCACTTGGATTGCGCTTTTGGGTTGAGCCAGTCCAACCGCGCGCGTTCTCTCTGCTGTACTGACGCACCACGAGCCGCGACCCGGCCGAGGCTGTCATTAAAAGAGCGTGCGGCTGTCAAAGCCACATAGTATGAGGCTCAGGCACATATGTGCGGCGTACGCGTCTGTATAAATAATTATGACCAAGCACAGGCCGTGATCCGTGATCCTTGTGGTCAAAGAAAGGGTATTGTACTGTACATAATAACTGGTTCAACGGTAAATCTAATGGCAGCTGTAAACCAATTGAAGTGACCCCTTGTCAATCCCTAGACGATCTAGATGATAATCAGACATTGGTTATAGCCCCGGCCGAGGCGAATATCATGAGTGACAGTCATGAACCTACTTAGCTTGTCAGAACCCTATAACCTAACTAAGATCTACATGTACGACTGTGAATACCGAGCGTGATAATGAGCATGATCATGGGCACAATGAGCCCGGCTAATCGGAATACGATTCCATTGATTGACGCGGAATGCACCCAGAAAGCCCAGGAAGCCCAGCTAAGCGCACATATAGTGTGCGTCTAATTGGCTAGGGCCTACTACAGCATCTGTACGAGATCTAAGGGCATAAGGAATAGCCGGAGCCGCCTGCACACCGTGTAGCTGCACCATCATTGGTTCCGGCGGGCGGTCGGACGCGTGTGAGCCGTGTTCCCCCACAATAGACTAAGCGACTCCTTGCATGGATGAGTTAGGAAGGCAAGCGACAAGGGTTCAGTAAGATTAAACCGAGATCAGAGGCGTAGCGATCAGGGACGGGTGATAATAACCATGATAATAACAATGACAGAAGGGATGGTGGATGCATAAATTAAACCAGGATTCACAACTCCGGCAGGATCAGGCCAATCCCAAATCAAAAGCAATAAGAGGTAGGAAATGCCGAGACCATGAAAGGGTCTCATTTGAAATGCCGCGATCGTCACAGTGGTCTCGGGCCCAGTTCCAGTTCCCAGGTAGAGGGATGGTTCGACATGCTGGCAGTGCTGCACAGACACTCATGATACACACACCACAGACATGTTTGTCACAGCGGTGGAAGCGTCTCAAAAGCTAAAGTGTATGTAGGATAAGTGCAGCAGGACCTGCAGGCTCAGTTGCAATTTGTCACACCCGATAGACTGGGTCTGCTATAGGTAAGCACTGGTGGTGGGTAATAGTACTGGCAACTCAGGTACGCCAGTGGGACAATGTAAACAAACCTTCTGCCGCCGGCTGCGTATAGCGCGGTCAGGCCCACTTTCGTAAAGACTCATTATAGACGCTAGACGCTAGATGGTGGATGCTAAATGCTAGGCACTAGCCACTAAATGCTGGATCCCTTGACCCCTGTCTGCTCCCGACAGCAAACGAGATGGGTGGTACATTACAAAGGACATGGGGTGGCACAGTTCCGAAATTAAGCGAGTCAAGGGTCGAAGCACTCGAGTGTCAGAGTTCCTCCCTTGATGTGTAGGAATCACGCCTCCTTCCTCCGTATATACACACCACCGAGCCGATCCCCGCAGGAGAAAAGCTCATACACACGTGTGAATACACAATCTGGGGTCGCTGTAATCAGAGCCCACCGTAATGCGTAAACAACCTCGGGGTTGCTGGTTTGATCTATCTCAAGACTGAGTCCCGCCTGAGTAAAAAAAAGACAATGACCCCCCCGGCCGTTGAGATCGGGTCCATGTCCTCGACATCATGACCCCGATCGGGAACTCTCCCCACAACGGTCACTTGCCAAACAATCAACGGTTCTCCCTGGAAGATTCCATTACCATTTGTCGTATAGATTGCCCCTCCCTTTGCTGTAGGTGATCGAGGTTCCGGAGTGCTAGATCGGAACTCCCATCTCATCTGGGCCACCACCACTCCTTTGTTGATTAGATCTCAGGCCCTCTATCCATAAGCCATGCGCGGGAAATCGACAGGCATGCCGGTACCCACATCCACCCGTATAATCATCTGAGTAAACACAAGATCCGAGGGATGAGACAGGCAGACAGACAGCTTTTTTTCTTGAACCTAGAGCTAAAGCTGTCAGTAGCTATGATTGGCCCAACACTTTGTTGTCACGCAACTAACCCTTGCCATCTGTGCGCTGCTGGCACACGAATCCAGCGTCTGTTTTTAAGTTTGTTCAGTGGTACCACCTTTGGACCATCTGCGCGAGTCTGGCCATAGTTACTTGACCGCTTTGCTTTTTCTGCCCTTCGCTTTCTCCGAGCTGCACTGCACACGAACCACCGCACGGACAATGCTCACCTCCCTGATCAAGAACAATGTAGAGGCGGGCTCCGGAGATAAAAAAACAAGGACGCCCTTGTTTTTTAAAGATCGGACTTGTGGCCATCGTTCGGCCAGAGTTTATATCAGGGATCCTCCTCCACACACCACACCAGCCAACCGCCTCGTTCGATCTATCTCAAACACTTGTGTCACACAGATCTGTAAACCCCGGTCGCTGCTCATTGCTTTTGCACTTTGCAAGGATGGATGGTGTATGCGGTAGCCTGCATTAGGCCGACATTGAGCATGGAAATGTATAACGATCGCAGTGGAAGTGCCGATCACCTGAAGATCAAATACAAGAATAGATAGACCCCTGCCCTTGTATATAAAGACCACGGCCTGGCGGAAACCAAGTTTCTGTGTGTACTCTGGAATTCTTGTTACCACTCGTTTACCGTCCTTTTTTAGTTGTGAAACTTTTGTTAGCTTGTTGTAATGACTGGCACCAACGCAGACAGAATTCGAAGGGCAATGGAGCATCGCTCCGGCACTAGTCGACTCAAGAGTGCCCAGTCAATGTCGTTACGGCCTGACAGAGACACTCGCGACTCTGTTCTTTCCTCTGGATCGTACGGTTCTTACTCGTCGTCATCCACTTCGTCATCAGCTGATCAGGCAGCATACCAACAACACGCACATTCCGGGTCCGTTTCCACCACTGCAACCTCCGTGCAATCCACAGATCTCCGCCGGTCGGGATCTCTCAAGAACTACCACCACCGGGTGTCCACAGTTACTACTACTCCTTCGCTCAATTCTAATGCTTCGTCTTCGTCTTCGGATACCTACCTGTGTCCTGCCTCTCCAGTAGGAACCTCCTTCCCTCACCGCAGACAGTACGGACGATCGGGCCGCATCTCCCCCGTAGACAACACGCCGGCATTTGTTATGCCCACTCAAGGTCTGGTGACGCTGGACGACACCTCGGCCGATGCAAAGGCTCATTTCCCCGATTTTGCTTTCCAGGCTCCTCAATGCACCCCTAGTCCTGAGGCATCCGACGATGAGCAGGACCGGTATTGCGGAGACCTTCGCGATCGTATGTTTGGCAAGGGCGGCCGCAGCGAGGACGACCTGTTTGTGTGCATGGACGACCGTGTAGATACCATTAGCGGCCACCGCCTGTCCCGTCGAAGCCAGATGTTCCAGCCAATGTCCACCCGAGCCCTTAACATGGGCTTGGACTCTGAGATTCACAATGCGCTGGTGTCGTCGGCTCAGTCCAAGCAGTCCAAGCCCCTGTATTCTACAAACCAGGCTCCAGTTCGACAGTCTGTAATGTGGCCTACCTTGAACGAGCCTCGAGCTCAACAGGCCGCTGCTGCGAGTCTCATGCCTCTGCAGGAGAACGTCGCAACACCAAACTCGACAATGGCACCCCGTAAAATGTCCATTGGCACCCGAGTCAAGCAGCTCAAGCAGGTTGCTCGAGCTATAATGTAGAATACTAACGATCGTAATGAGAGCATGACTGGTATTTATTAACTAATTGACTATGACTGATGAATCTTTACACATCTATACTTATTTATCTATTTGCCTATTTACATAGTGTTCTCTGAACCATATGAACCGCTTTCACCACTACTTGACATTAATTACTGTTGGACGCGGCACTCCTAACTCCTACTCCTCCTCCACCTCCTAATACCTACCTTTCTATCCCCTGTTCATATTCTCCTGAAAGATGTCTACCAGGGCAACACAGACGCTTCACACCGGCAGAACCATCCCTCAGTTTGCGCTTGGGGTGTATGCGATTCATGCAGACCAGACCGCAGATGCTGTACAGGATGCGTTCCAGGTCGGGTACCGCCATGTCGACACTGCTAGAGTCTATGGCAACGAAAAGGAGTCGGCTCAGGGAGTGGCAAAGTTCCTAAAGGAGCACCCAGAAGTGTCCCGCAAGGATGTGTACTTTACCACAAAGATCTGGTCTCATGAGTTTGAATATAACACGGCCATGAACGCCATCCAGAACTCGGTGAACAATACTAAAGAGATTGAGTACATCGACCTGTTTCTGGTTCACACCCCGGCATCTACCAAGCAAAAGCGCTTAGAAGTGTACCGCGCGCTCCAAGACAGCGTTGATAAGGGGTTCATTAAAGATATCGGAGTGTCTAATTATGGCATTGCCCACCTCCAAGAGCTGCTTGACTGGGACGGACTGCGGTACAAGCCCGTAGTGAACCAGATTGAAATCAATCCATGGCTCCAGCGAAACAAGGAGGTTGAATTCTGCCGCCAGCATGACATTTTGGTAGAGTCGTACTCTCCGCTCATGCTGGGTCGCCGATTCCACGAGCCCCAATTGCTCAAGCTCGCGCACAAGTACAAGTGCTCCGCTGCACAAATTCTTTTAAAGTGGAACCTTCAAAAGGGGTACATCCCTTTGCCAAAGTCTGGCAACCCCCAGCGCATTCGAGAGAACTTTAACCTCGACGGCATTGAACTGGCTGACAGCGAAGTTGAGAGCCTAGGCGATGCCAACGAACATTTCATGGCCGCTGGAGGACCTGATCCTTTACAATCTTGAATGGGCTCCATACAAGCTATAACTACGTACTTTATGCGCTCAATTGTCCCTTCATTGCCCCGCAAACCTTATAATCTGCCCTACTCAGAGCCTAATCTACCTTACTACTTACTTCGGAGAGCCTACACCTCCGCTTGTTAATTATCGCGGTCATTAACTGGTCGTAATTAACTGCTTGCGGCGCGTCGGCCAATCACAACGACGGTAATTTATTGACCACGGACCATCGTTTACCCAGTCAGCGTACAACCCCTCCCGAGCCGCAGGCCGAAAAATCACTGAGGCACAAAAAAAATGTCCACCCTTCTGCTATCGAATCCCCAGGTACTGAGGAATAATCCAAAAAAATGTCCGATAAGCTGACAAGAATCGCCATTGTCAGCACTGACAAGTGCAAGCCTAAAAAGTGTCGTCAGGAGTGCAAGCGAGGATGTCCTGTGGTGCGAACTGGAAAGCTCTGTATCGAGGTGACCCCCGAGTCTAAGATTGCATTCATCTCGGAAACCCTGTGTATTGGATGCGGTATCTGCGTTAAAAAGTGCCCCTTTGGTGCCATTACCATTATTAACCTCCCTACCAACTTGGAGAACGAGGTAACTCACCGATATTCCGCAAACTCGTTCAAGCTCCACCGTCTGCCTACTCCTCGACCTGGTCAGGTCCTTGGTCTGGTGGGAACAAACGGTATTGGAAAGTCCACTGCCCTTAAGATTTTGGCCGGAAACCAGAAGCCTAACCTGGGTCGATTCGACGATCCTCCTTCGTGGCATGATGTGCTGGTATACTTTAGAGGATCGGAGCTTCAAAACTACTTTACAAAGGTGCTGGAGGAGAACCTGCGCGCTGTGATCAAGCCCCAGTACGTGGACAACATTCCCAAGGCCATCAAGGGCCCCAAGAACCATGTTAACGAGCTCCTCAGCTCCAAGCTCGACCGTCAGGAAGAGTTCAAGTACATTCAAAAGACCCTTCAGCTTGAAGGACTCATGGAGCGAGAGGTTGCCCAGCTTTCCGGAGGAGAGCTTCAGCGATTCGCCATTGGTATGACCTGCATTCAGAACGCCCATGTATACATGTTCGATGAGCCTTCTTCCTACCTTGATGTCAAGCAGCGTCTCAATGCCGCCAACATGATCCGATCCCTGCTTAATGATACAAACTATGTCATTGTAGTAGAGCACGATTTGTCGGTGCTGGACTACTTGTCCGACTTTGTATGTATTCTGTACGGAGTACCCTCTGTGTACGGAGTGGTGACCCTTCCCACCTCGGTGCGTGAGGGTATCAACATCTTCTTGGATGGTCACATTCCTACTGAAAACTTGCGATTCCGAACCGAATCGCTGCAGTTCCGTCTGATGGATGCTACTGACCTTCAGCCCATTGACAAGGGTCGAGCCTTCACCTACCCTGCTATGAAGAAGACCATGGGTGACTTCAAGCTTAACGTCAACTCCGGAGACTTTACCGACTCTGAAATTGTAGTCATGATGGGAGAGAACGGAACTGGTAAGACCACCTTCTGTCGACTGCTTGCTGGTGCCCTTCAGCCTGACGAGGGCTCCAAGGCCCCCAAGCTCAACATTAGCATGAAGCCCCAGAAGATTGCTCCCAAGTTCCCCGGAACCGTCCGTCAGTTGTTCCTCAAGAAGATTCGATCCATGTGGCTCCACCCTCAGTTCCAGACCGATGTGTGTAAGCCTCTGCGAATCGACGACATTATCGACCAGGAAGTTCTGCATTTGTCTGGTGGTGAGTTGCAGCGAGTTGCCATTTGTTTGGCTCTTGGTCAGCCTGCTGATATTTATGTCATTGATGAGCCTTCGGCTTACCTGGACTCGGAGCAGCGTATCATCTGTTCCAAGGTTATTCGTCGATTCATCCTGCATTCCAAGAAGACTGCGTTTGTCGTGGAGCACGATTTCATCATGGCCACCTACTTGGCTGACCGAGTCATTGTGTTTGAGGGAGAGCCTGGAGTCGATGCTTACGCTAACACTCCTGAGTCCCTGTTGACCGGATGCAACCGATTCCTCAAGAACCTCAATGTCACTTTCCGACGTGACCCCACTTCGTTCCGTCCTCGAATCAACAAGCTTGATTCTCAGATGGACCGGGAGCAGAAGTCTTCTGGAAACTACTTCTTCCTGGAGACCGTTGATGCTTAAATAGACGACTTTTTTAATGTACAAAGGCTCGCTTCCAGGCCTTTAAACTTGGAATACAAAATTTATAATCAGTTTTTTGCAAGCTACAAATGATATAGTTTCGAGCATTGATTGAAACGCAGGTTAGTTACAATTAACTATATCCGCCTTAATACTGCTTCCCGTTTGGTAACGTTAAATTAATCACTGTCTAAATTAGGAGAGGGTGTTTGCTTCTCCTTGATGGTGGCCTTTTCTTTACTTTGTAGTTCAGGAGATACCGACTCTGAACCTCTTGAAATATCCTTCTCAGATTCTTTCTCAAATTCCTTCTCAGTTTCCTTCCCGGATTCCTTCTCGAATTCCTTGTCGTGTTGGGTCTTTTCTTTTGGATGACCATTAAGCGTGCCGCAATGAGGACAAATGTAGACAACGTCTTCAGGGACTTCTCCTGGCTGTGCCAAACCATTGTGTGCTTTACAGTTGCGGCAGATGAGGGCGTACCGCTGGCGGGAGCTATACTCATCTTCACCCACAATGAGATCTAGAATTCTGTCGTACCACTTGGGCACGTATGCAACTTGGGTGCTCTTCAGCATGCGAGCAGATTGAGGATCAAAACCTTTAGGAAGAGGAACCTGAGGTCCTTGCAAACCTGGCGCCTGCCCCGCTGGAGCTTCTCCTTGCTTTGCCTGTCCAGGCTTCTGTCCAGATGACTGTGCAGAAGCGTTTGATTTGGGCCCTTGCTTTCCGGGCTTGCCATTCTTTTCGGTCTTTTCGGATTTAGATGACTTTGAGTCGGGATCAAACCTATCTAGAAGAGCTTGAGTAGAGTAAAAGTTTGTCTTTTGCTTAAGCTCTTCAACCATTTCATGACGCTGAGCTAGCAGAGCCTTTAGGCTTTCGTCGTTAGTCCTCGATAGCCATCCATACCACCGGGTTAGAGTCCATCGTACTGCCCAGATACCAAAGGGAATAGTGATTAAAGCAGATAGGTTTACGGGCGATCTTTGTCGATAGCCAAACAATACCAGTCCTGAATATGCTGCATATAACAAAATTGAATATAGTGTAACAAACAGCTTTGCTCGTCGGCCCTGGATGGAGTATCGCAACTGCTTTTGCTGTCGATTGGAGATCTTAGCCGTCAATCTCGTCAATTCCTTTTCGTACGCGCTCGCGTCTCGCTTACGCCTAAATCCCCAAGGCATGATTCAAATGCCGCCACTGCCTTTGGCCAATCTACAAGAAATAAATCGCAAGGATACGCAAACTTTAGTGCGCCATGACGTGGAGACTGCGAAAGGCGGTCAAACAAAAACAATGCCCCAGTTGCGCCTCTCGCGGTCGCCTACCACCCATCTCTGCATCATGAAAATGTCGTTCAAAATGAAGAATCCAGAGCCTCGACAGAACACAGTCTCAAATACGAGCCGCTTCGATCGAGTGTTGACTCGAGCACAATATAAAACGGAGGCGGACAGATTGAAAACAAGGATTGGTGAACGTGGAATTACGCTTGCACTGGTAAAAACCTGCATTACCGACCACTTTGAGATTGAATAGAAGGCATTTCATTTTGAGTTGAGCTGAAATACTCACACAGTCGGCTGTAGAAAATGAGTACACAACCACAAACATACAATGATGCGTTAGCGGTACTAGCTGTGTGCGATGCAATGTCATCGTTGGATCCGTCAGCGGCACTGACTTCGCTGCCAAAGGCTAAGCATGACCCGGTTTTGTGGTCTCTGAACAGTAAAGATGAGGAGTGGTTAATAAACACAAAGCCAAAGATGAGCATTGGATCTGAATTAACACCAGAGTACCCTCTGCCACCTCCTGCAGACTATGCTGAACCTTTTGCGGCCCATTTGTTCTTGGGATCGGGAGTTACTGCTCCTTCCGGCCATCTGACTGCTACTGCCCGGATGGCTCAGAACAATGGGCCAATCTACGCTCCTGGACCATCATTGTCACAACCGGGAACACTTCCGCCAAACCTCACCTCTGTAGCTGCTCGGGAGCTTGCTGGGCTAGCTCCAGCACCAGGAACGGGAGGATCAGCTGGAGCCGGTGGTGCTAATGGGTCAGCATCGGGTCAGACGGTCACTCCAGCTACTCCGGCTGCTGGTGTTAATGCCCAGCGACCAAGAATTCAGAGAGCTGACCCTAATGCTGGTACCAGGCACTCTACCGTTCAGCCATCCCCTGGAGTAGTGTACAAGACTGAAGAATGTCCAGTATGTGGACGACATTTCAAGGGACCAAAGGCTGCTACTCACAAGCAACAACATATTCGTCGTCTTCATCCTCAAGATTACATTCCCAAGCGCGGAGGAAAGAAAAGAGTGCTTCCTTCTCCCCCTCCAAGAAAAGAAGAAGGGTCCCCAAGCACTTGAACACGAATAACGACTAAAAAGGGAGACAAACATTGACAACAGTCTCCTATTATTTTAATTAATTAGATGCTAACTTTACTCATAAAAAAGCTCTGAATGATGCCGATGATATAGCGCAAGCAGCTTGTCCATCATATTAAAGTCGATATCAGCGTTGCACGCATACGATTGCTTCATTCTGATTGAATGGTCCTCCTTGACAGTGCCAATGATTTCATAAAATTGGTCCTGGCTCAGGTGAGCAACCTACTGTTAGTCGTTTTTTTTTATTCTTGTCATTCTATTACACTTTGCACTCATCGCACTTACACTGGTGAGATGGACCACCACGTCGCCCCGCGAGTCAATCACACAGGTGTCGCCATGTAGCGACTTTACCTTGCCGACTATTCGAACATCCCTTCCTTCGAACTTTGCCAATAGAGAGGCATCTACCCGTGGGGTTACTAGAATCTCTGACATTTTTGTTTCTGTTGACGCGCTCTTCGAGAGGCAAACCGCGTATTAATTAGTGTTGAACCGCGACTCGAGCCGCATGTGCGCCTCAACTTACGCGGCGCTTCGAGGCCCCGAATACTTACCTAGCTTCGACAAGACAAAAAGGCCAATTTCATTGTCAATTGGCATTGAGCTCAGAATAGCAAAAGTTAATATCGTGTTGGCCAAGTTTCTCATTCTCTAGCCAGGTGGGAAATGAAAATACCGCTATCCGAAGCAGAAGGCGATGCTTGCGCCGCACCCGAGTCACCCCGCCGCACTTTTCAGGGCTCAATTTTCTAAACCGTTTGACTCTTTCTCGAGAAAGACCATCATCATCCTCTGACTCAGACGAGAGAGAAGGTAGAACCAAAATGACGGTGGTGTTAATTGATAATTACGATTCCTTCACCTGGAATCTGTACCAGTATGTGTGCATGGAGGGAGCCGACGTGCAGGTTTTCCGAAACGACCAGATTACTATCGAAGAACTGGAGAAGCTGAGTCCTAGTCATGTCATCATCTCTCCAGGTCCAGGCCACCCTGAGACTGATGCAGGAATCTCTCAGGATGTTATCAAGGCCTTCTCTGGAAAGGTGCCAGTTATGGGAGTGTGCATGGGAGAGCAGTGCATCTTCTCTGTGTTTGGTGGAAAAGTGACGTACGCTGGAGAGATTGTGCACGGAAAGACTTCAATTGTAAGTCACGATGGAAAGGGTCTATTTAGCGGCATTCCTCAGGGAGTTGCTGTCATGCGATATCATTCCTTGGCCGGATCGAGAATCTCTGTCCCTGATTGCCTGGAAGTCACCAGCCGAACCGAAAACGATATCATTATGGGAGTTCGACACAAGGAGTACACAGTAGAGGGAGTTCAATTCCACCCCGAATCTATCCTGACTGAGGACGGACATTCGCTCATTCGTAATTTCCTGGCTCTCAAGGGAGGAAAGTGGACTAATGAAAAGGCTTCCGCTGGAGGAAGCTCCATCCTAGAACGAATCTACGCTAAGCGAAAAGAGGACATAGACGCTATTCAGAAGGTGCCAGGGCGAACTCGGGAGGACCTTGAAAAGTCCATTGCCCTGGGACTTGCACCTAAGCTGGTGTCGTTTGCTGACCGACTAAAGAGATCCAAGGGTTCCATGAGTCTGTTGGCGGAAGTGAAGCGAGCTTCCCCATCCAAGGGACCCATTGGCATGGACATTCATGCTCCTACTCAGGCGAAGACCTATGCAGAGGCTGGTGCATCGGCAATCTCTGTTCTCTGCGAACCTCATTGGTTCAAGGGCTCTATTGAAGACCTGCGACAGGTCCGTTTGGCAGTAGACTCCGTCGAGGACCGGCCAGCGGTTCTGCTCAAGGACTTTGTGTTTGACGAATACCAGATCCTCGAGGCTCGATTGGCCGGCGCTGATACCGTGCTTCTCATTGTCAAGATGCTTGAGCAGTCCCTGTTGGAGCGATTGTACAAATTCTCTCAGAGCCTAGGAATGGAGCCATTGGTGGAAGTGTCCAACGGCCCAGAAATGGAGCGCGCAATTGCACTGGGCTCCAAGGTAATTGGCGTTAACAACCGAGATTTGCATTCATTCCACGTCGACCTGGGTGTTACTTCTGCCCTGGTCTCTCAGGTTCCTCAAGGCTCGATCTTGGCCGCTCTCAGTGGAATCTCTTCTCGAGCTGAGGTGGAAAAATACGCTGCCGACGGAGTCAAGGGCATTCTGGTCGGAGAAAGTCTCATGAGAGCGTCTAACCCTCAACAGCTAATCAAGGAACTTATTGAATAGAGTAGGTAATTAAATCTCAACTATTTAACCAACCAATAGTACTAGATCTATGAATCAATGTCCATTGTCCGTTTGTCTCGAGTTCAAACCTTTATTTACCCCTTGTGCGGCGTCCGGTGCGGTGCCTCGAAGACTGAGTTGAATGCGTGTCTAGATCACGTATTGCATCCTGCGTCCACCTACAGTCGTGTAATTAACTTTGGGCTTTGAACAGAGTCTCAGAGTCTAATTATTGGTGAGGTCTCGGGTTGTGCGGTCCAAGGATAGGGCAGGACCATAATCATTCCGGTGCAATCGATCCCACGCAGATCGCCTTTTGAAATTTCAGTTGACCAACGCTCCATATTACCATGAGTACATCCACATTGATTGTGACCGGTTTGGCAGTGATTGCCCTGGCGGTATTGGCCTTGTATATTGTGGTGGCTATTCTGGCTCATACTCCTCGGGCCCCTCAAGAATCAGAGCTCAAGTACGTCACAAACGGATCAGAAGGATTATGGAAGTTTGGGGACGTGAACAAGCCCGAGTCTGTAGACCTTTCTGTTGTCATTCCGGCCTATAATGAGACTGAAAGACTGGCGGTCATGCTAGATGAGGCGGTCCCGTTCCTGGATGAGCACTTTGCACAGAAGTATGAAATCATTCTAGTAGACGATGGATCAAAAGATGGCACTGCTAAAGTTGCGGTGGAGTGGGCAGTCAAAAATGACATTCCCTCGCATATTCTTCGGGTAGTAACGCTTGCACAAAACCGGGGTAAAGGAGGAGCAGTTGCCCACGGAATGCAGTTTGTTCGAGGAAAGTATGCCTTGTTTGCCGACGCTGACGGAGCCTCAAAGTTCTCAGACGTGTCCCGTTTGTTGGAGGCGGTTCAGAAACGAGGTACTGCAGTTGCAGTAGGATCCCGAGCCCATTTGGTATCCACTGAGGCCGTGGTAAAGAGATCATTCATTCGTAACTTTCTCATGCATGGCCTGCACTTGCTTGTGTATGTGTTTGGAGTCAAGAGCATTCGGGATACTCAGTGTGGGTTCAAATTATTCACTCACGATGCTGCGCATCGCATTTTCCCTTTTCTTCATAATGAACGATGGATCTTTGATGTTGAAGTGCTCATGGTTGCCCAGTTTAAGGGATTACCAATTGAAGAAGTGCCCATCTCGTGGCATGAAGTGTCAGGATCTAAAATTGACATTGCACGAGACTCTATTATCATGGCAGTTGACTTGGTTGTCATGAGAATGGCATTCATCTTTGGCATTTACAATCCTTACCAGCGTACTCATGAAAAGGTTGCTCTATAGACTGACGACAACGAAGAACAAAATAGACTGTATTATCCTTTAAATAATCTAACCGTGTGTGATCTGATCTATTACTACTGCATTTTAGAATCGACCCGCTCAATGACAGACGATCCATCCTTAGCGTGGACCACATAATCTACAGGCAGAAGCTTTGGCCAATTGACAAAATCCATGCCCTTCTTGAGTAGCTGTTTGGTGGAAATGCCGAAAATACAAACCCAGGTACCAATGAATAGTCTGTTAGCGAGCACAGACTGGTCTTCCTTGGGGAAAAAGACTGCCGCAAAAACCATGACCGCCGATACCAACATGACGTATGGCAGCGACTGAGTCAGAATAGGACGTCCATCAAAGAATGGCGACTGCACTGAATCCCATGCGTGGTAGTTACCCAAAAACAGATCGTATCCGTCCTGTCTAGGACCGTCGAAAAAGTTGTTCTTGAGATATCTAGTAATAGAATTGCGCAGATCACTCAAGGCACCCAGCTTAGTACGTTTGCCCAGACGGGTGAAATCCGTCTTGAGAGCCCCTGTGCCAGAGTAGGCCTTGGAAACACCATCTGCATTGTCAGCCCAAGTGTTCTGGAACAACTTTTCAAAAGCAGGGTCAGGTCCCTGAGCAACCTCTCCGACCTGGAACTGACGTTGCAGGACCCAGCGGCCAAGCTTGGACTGGACGACATTGGTACGGTCCAAGCAGTCCATACAATTGGTACGAACCACAGAGGTCTGAGTCCTGGAGATTTTAGAGTCGGAAGACAGCTCAAACCACTCCTGGGAATCCAACCCCAGGCTCTCCAATTGGTCAATTAGCAAATCAACTCGGTGCCATCTCATCTTGGAGCACTCGTGGTGGAAATCAAAGTATACATACTCAAGATTAGAATCGTTGAGGGCCGCTACCACATCCTCGTAGCTCATCTTGACAGGCTTTTCATATCCAGACTGATTTACAAGGTTTACCAGATAATTCTTACCGTAAAGGTGCACTTGCTCATCAAAATGACGTCGGGCAGCTTCAACGGAGCTTCGCTTGCCAACCTGAAGTTTAGGCTTGTATCTCAGATCATTGACCTCTCCCCAATAGGTAGGAACAGAGCCTCTGGTCTGTACAAACGAAAACTTTTGCCCACTAGGAAGCTCCAAGATTTGCTCAGTTTCGTTAAAGTTAGCAACATGGCCCTCAGGGTCAATTCCACGGCGGAAGTATCTAGTGCCTGCTCTGAATCGCGATCGTCGAGTGATTAGGCCAAAGTAAATTGGTTGTTCGCAGAAGGTAGTCTGATGAAGTGACACTACACCGTGGATTATACGAAGCAAAAACGGGGCGGAGTTTGCGACCGGCAGAATGTCCCTCGCAGCATGATAATTCCAAAGGAATCTGGTAATCACATCTTCGCTCAACCCATTCTTCTCCTGAGACAATTTATAGTTCAGCTGAGCCGACAGGGTCAGATCAGTCGTAGGAGAGAAGAAAATGTTGCCAACCTGAGACTGCAAGTGGTCGCGAAGGATGCCAAGGTACTGGGCCTCGGTCTCGTCCTTAACCTTCCAGTCTCTCAGAGGAATGAGGTCAAACTTGTCGGCCTGGCGCACATCATGTCCCCTCAATGCACCTACCGAGTGAGCCTTTGTAATTACGATAACGTAGCGAGTAATTCGCAACGAAATGATGCCGACCACACCTTCCACTACCCGAGGAGGAGAAGGCGGGGATAGCTTCTCGGAAGCGGTGGCTACGGACACCTGGCCATTTGGCTTTGAGATCTGGAGAAACTGAGCTCCAGGAGTCCTGGACTCTCCTCGTCGGAAAACAAAAAGACTATCTTGAGAGTCTAAGATTTCCATCCTAACTGAATGATGAATCGGAAATCACTAAACGCCAACGGAGCCAAAACAGTACCGATTGCCAAATCACGTGAAAAGGACTAATAATATCAAACATATCATCAGCTTCTTGTGTACTCAGCCCGGAATATGAGACCCATTACAGCCTCTAATATCAATGCCAATTACAGTACAATGTAGAACAATAATGGCTTCAATTGTCGCGGTACGGTCGATAAAAACTATAGCCTGTGTGCAATCACTGGAACCTTGTCGAAGGGGAATCGAGGACTATTATGTTTGATAGTAGCCGTGCTAGTTAATAAGACGTACTCTGGCTCCTTGATTGACAACGCCACTATTACTATGTACAAGCTATCAGCTACGTTGCAAGGTCACAAGAGCGACGTTAAGGCGCTAACGTTTGTGAATTCAAAGTCAATTGGATCCGTATCTCGCGATGGAACGCTTCGTGAGTGGACAAAATCCCAGACTTGGTTCGACACGGTGCTGTTCACTTCCCCCACGGGGAAATACCTAAATTCGGTATCTCACAAGGGCAATAGCGACTCGCTAGATTTTGTATTCTTCTGTGCCGGTCAAGAAGCTTCAATTGAGGGCGTTCCCCAAAAGAATCAGATTAGTTTAAAGGGACACTCTGCGAATGTGTGCTCTTTGCACTATGACGCCGCTACTAATGTGCTGATCTCGAGTTCCTGGGACTCTACTGCGAAGGTATGGTCTGTCGATTCTCCTAAAGCAAAGTATACGCTAGAAGGTCATCAAGGCGCAGTTTGGGACGCAAAAGTGGCAGGTACAGACAAGTTTTTAACCTGTGGTGCCGACAAATCGATTGTGCTATGGCAAGGATCTAACCGAGTTCACTCCTTTACTGGACACGAAGACGTAGTTCGAGGATTGTGTGTCATTGACGACAAGCATTTTGCATCGTGCTCGAATGACGGTACAGTAAGAGTGTGGGATATGAACACCGGTTCTCAGCTTCAGGTGCTGAGCGGACACACAAACTATGTCTATCAGGTGGCCAAGCTGCCAGATGGAGGGCTGGTGTCTGTAGGCGAAGACGGGCTGGTGAGAATCTGGAAGAATGGAGAGGCTTCCCAGGCAATTGCTCTACCAAGCACATCAGTATGGGCAGTCAGCGTCAATCCCGAGAATGGGGACTTTGCAGTTGGAGGATCCGATGGAATTATTCGCATCTTTTCAAGTAGCAAGGATAGATGGGCACCCCAGGCTGAGCAGGATGCCCTAAAGGAAGCGGTATCTTCTCAGGTTCAAACCACGGACATTGACGAGTCGCAGGTAAAGGACTCATCTGTCTTGTCATCTCCTGGATCTCAGGAGGGCCAGGTAGTTATGGTCCGGGCCCAGTCTGGCGCAATTGAGGCTCATCAGTTTACGTCTGGGGAATGGATTCGAATCGGAGAAGTGGTGTCCACAAAGCAGGCATCTAAACCTCAAGCCAAAAAGACATTCGAAGGCAAGCAGTACGATTATGTGTTTGACGTTGACATTGAAGAGGGCAGCCCTCACTTGCCATTGCCTTACAATTCAGACGAGAATCCATATGATGCTGCGCGCCGATTCCTCGACCGCCATGAGCTTCCTTTAACTTATTTAGACGAGGTTGCGCAGTTCATTACTCGCAACGCAGTGGTGACATACAAGAACGTGGGAGTTCAGAACCCATATGCTGACAGACCCTCAACTGCTCCAGCTGCTTCTAGTGCATCTTTTGCATCCACTCCACAGCAGCAACAGCAATCAGCATCACCAGCGACCCCCGTCACCCTGAAAATTATTCCTCACCGTGACTACATTAAATTGGCTGCATTCCAACCCGGACCAATTTTCAACGCCCTTAAAAAGGTCAATCAGAGTCAGGGTGAAAAGGCACTCGACGAGCAGCAGCTGTCCCAGATAGAGTCTGCATTGTCCTCCATTTCAGCTGCTAATGCGCCAGATCTTTTCAAGACTGCGTTTGGCCTGATCCAGTCTTGGGATCCCCAAGACCTGCTGCCCGTTTTAGACATTCTGCGCATCTCAATTGCATACCATCCAAACCCTCCAGTCGCACTGGTGGTGCAAGCCATTTTCTCTACCCTAGATGCTAGCATGCCCAAGCATGCACTGCTTGCTACTCGGGCACTGGTTAACCTGTTTGGATCTGAACAGGGACGAAAAGTAGCTGGAAGCACCGACGTCCGCAAGAACTCACTGCAAGCGCTCCACGAATTGAGTGCACAAGGGGCAAAGCGGTCTTCTGCGCTAGACATTGCCATTGCTTCATTGCTATTGAATTATGCTATTCTAACTGGAGGTAATCTAGACGTGGCCTCGGACCTTCTCCAGGATGTGGCATACTTTGCCGTCCAGTTTGAAGATGCAGAGTCGCAGTACCGAGCAATGTTGGCAGTTGGTACAGTTGTGGCCAACAACCCTTCTAATTACACTAAGCAGCAGGTGCGAGAATTGGGTCTGGTCCCCTTCTGGGTGGAGAGTAACCAGCCTGAAGACAGGCATAAAACGCTTGGTTCGGAGATTTTGTCGCTAGTTAAATAATATACAATAGATTAATTTAAGCAGTATTTTCAATGGCAATGGCAAATTAGTCCAAGGCCATTTCATTCTCAGCCGGGGCGGGTGCTGTCGACTCCTGTACGGGCGCTTGCTCTGGCTGTTCTGGCTGTTCAGATGCCTGCTGGGGCGCTGGCTCCTCTGCAGACCCATTGCCAGCCGAATTGGGGTTCATGTACGCATCCAACTCTGCATCGAGCTCTTCTTGAGTCTTCTTACGAGGTCTGCGAGACTCTCGGCGGTTGGACCGGTTACGTCTTGGTCCTCGTCGGTCTCGCTCGCGTTCCGCAGCCAATCGCTCACTAAAGTCATTTCCTGAGAACCGTTCATAACCGTATCCGTGAGCAATAGTAATTGTGATCCGCTGTCCGGCAGCGGGCTTGCCGTTGTACAACTCAATGGCTTCCCGAGCGCTATGCGCGTCGCCAAACGTGACCCACGCGACTCCTTCTGACCGTCCGGATCTGTCGTACTGGATCTTGACCTTCTTTACGTCGCCCACCTTGGAAAACAAGCTCTCGAGGTCCTCTTCGGTAAGCTCGTAGAACAGGTTGGTGATCATAACAGTCTTAAAGCCCTCGCTCCGACTTCGCGGACGGGCCCTTGGCTCTCTGTGGTCCCTTCGGTGAGCATTTCTTCCGCCACGTCTGTGAGTATCCTTCGACACCCCGCCTTTGGGTTTAGAAGCGATGATTTCATCCAAAGTCCGGTCCATTTGTTGTATAGTGAAAAGGAAGGAAGTGAAAGTTCCGAAGCCGCTCCGTGTAGCGACAACGTTAAGATGCCATAGAAGTGTAGATCGAGGGGGAGCGTAATATAAGTATCTTCTACTATTTCTACAATTATGCAATTATGCTGCAAATTCTGGATCTTTTGTATAATCATTAGATAACTACTTTTCTCATGCTGGGTTCATAGCTTTGACATGCCGTGGGATTTGACGCGATGAGTGGCCCGCAGCGTCCAAAGCCTTTCTACTCGTTCGTTGATAGTCTTGGTTTTTCCATTCCTCCACAGGCCAATTGCCTCCTGTACCAGTTCTACGGGGATAACAAATGACATTGTAGGAATAATCTCTCCAGATTCTAGCACTCGCCCATTGCTAGACATGAGCCCGACTAATTCGTTGGTGCCCTGACGGAACACTCCTCCACCGGAAGATCCATTCCAGCACCCTGAAGATGCTGCAATAAGAGCCGGCATCGACTCTGTCGAATCATCGTATAGCCTCATATTAACGACCTTAGATACAATGCCCGTAGAGTACAGAGGGAAGATTGAGTCCATTGTAAGGGGGTAGAAGATCCCATAACCAATTGAGGTCAGCTTGTCACCTTTGACAAGCGGGGTAGAACTAATTTGAACAGGCTTAAAGTCCACCTTGCGAACAAGGTTAAGGACTACAAGGTCAATGCCCTCCAACGGGCTCACAGCAGTGCGCACATCCACCGATTGGCCGTCTCCAAACCATGCAGTTATAAGGATATGATGGTCAATGACATGTCTATTAGTGACCACTGTTTGGTCATCCAAGAGAACACCCGATCCCCATGCAGTCATATTTCCCGGTCTTTTGACGGTCAGGGCTACCACGCCATCAAACGACGGTGCCCGTTCAACTACTTGTTGTTCCAGCCCGCTGGTGAGGTGAGCAGTGAGGTCAAACTTTGGATAGTTTGACAATTGTTTTACAATTTGAGGGAGCGTCGCTACCACCGTTAGTTCCCCCTCTCCGTTCTCCTTTTTAACGGCTCCAATCACAAGTCCCATTATTCTTCCATCTTTGTCAAGCGCAACTCCACCACTCATGCCTTCCATATACCGCACATCGCAAAACAGTGTGCTGCGATCCTTAGATGCGTAGCTGATAGTACCATCGGAACTATAGCCCACAAAGATAGCAGGGTTGACTGTAGCAAAGGGGGCGCTTATCACAGTAAGGGGATCTCTTGGCCTCCATGAGGATGACACTTTGAAAGGGAATAGTGATTCCAGCACTACACCCGATGCACTCGGGTTTCTGAACCGAAGAACCGAAACAGACACGGGGAAGGCCTTGTCAGGTACTAGAGTATGCTTGCGTAAAAATGGGGAGATAAAGGCGTTTACATCAGAAACGATATGTGAATCCACTAATTCTAGCTCGTGCCAATGGACATCATCATTGTCGACCATCCCATCCAAGGTCGCCATTATTTTGGGGGGATGCTTGTGGCCAAGCTGGGGCAGAAAAGCCACAAACAGGCCTTGAGTGGCATCCCAATGCTGGCATAGGTACAAGGCAGAAGCAGACAACTGATCCGAGTCATTTATTTCCACGGTCAAAGCTCCACACCCATAGAACCACATTGTAGCTCGGATGAAGGATCATGATGAAGGTGCCCCGCAAAATAGCCTCGGACCCAGGTGATCGGCTGATTACGTAACAGGGCCCGACACCATGAGAGTGAGAGTTGAAAAATTACAGGAATAGTTACAAAGAATTACTGCCACAGTCCATAGCGACCATTAGTGGCTTTCCAAAGTCGAATTGTACCGTCCTCGGACCCGGAAGCGATAATGGCTCCGTCCGGCGAGTAGGAAATTGTGTGCACAGGGCCGTGGTGGCCCTTGTAGGTGTCGAGCATCGTAGTGCCAGACTCGTTAAGCTCGTAAACTCGAACCCAAGTATCGTTTGAAGAGCCCATGGCAAGTCTGTCACGAGCTGGGTTGACGGCGATGCTTGAGCACGCAAATTCAAAGGTCAATTGACGAATTATTGATCCGTTTGATGCATTGAAAATGTATCCATTCTGGCCTTCAGCGGTTATTATCCAATCGCCGGTAAACTGTATCTGGCCCAAATCAGGACCCAGGTGATGGGTCACGCCCTTTTTGGGCTCTGTGCTAGAATTTAGGTCTACATGCCACCACTGAATGCGACCCGAGTAGGTAGCACACACTATTGTCGAGTCATTGACCCACAACAAGCACTTGGGAGTATCTGCTGTGGACCACTTGAACAGCACTTGGGGATCCCAGAAGGGCCTTCCAGCATTATCCGAGCGGTACGGAATCCTCCACAGCCTCAGGTTCTTATCCTGGTCTCCGGTTACAACATATACAGTCTCTTGGGTAGAAAATGGGGCAAAGTCACAAGACCGAACAATATGAGAATGATGCAAAGTGGCCAAGACCTCGCCAGTGCGCGCGCTCCATAATATCGACGTGTAATCAGCCGATGCAGTCACTGCCAAACTGGAGTCTGGACTCAATCGGCTGCACCAGATCGCACCCTGATGGCCTATAAAAGTTCCAATCCAATCACCAGTCACTCCGTCCCGTAATATTGGCATTCC
The DNA here is from genome assembly GCA_003705705.2 of Blastobotrys raffinosifermentans. Lineage (NCBI taxonomy): Eukaryota > Fungi > Ascomycota > Dipodascomycetes > Dipodascales > Trichomonascaceae > Blastobotrys > Blastobotrys raffinosifermentans. The sequence goes on along the minus strand of PPJH02000064.1, from coordinate 37,395 downwards.
ATCTACGTTAGTTTTCTATCCACCAAGTCCAATGACAATTCAGATGGCATTTCCCCGATCTCCAGCTTCCTTACCTTTGCAAGAAGAGATTAGATATTTACTAGACCCATCCTTGGCAGCTGAAAACGACAGCTGCGTTACGGGCCGTGAATGCCCTGTGCATGTGAGAGGAACCGCCTTCATTGAAGGCTCTGGGTCGCCCCTCAGTTCGTTCATAGTGTTTATACTTTTGCACTGTCAAACTTGAAACGACATTTAACGTCTCAAGCATGGATCGGCGGCCGCGGCGAGTTCGAATCTAGGGTGGTGCGGGTAAATGCCGATACTTATCGAGAACGAAAACAGAGGTTTATGGCAACTTTCGCTCCGTCAATGGTGTCGTTCGATCGTGCTAGTTGTAAAATAACACGATGAGAGATTCAGGTACCACTTTTTATGACCTGGAACCCTTCGTATCCAATTTCTATTGGTGCATGATGCAATACATCCTTGTACTTCGGCGTCAATCACCGAACTGAAGCCCACCCGATTCTAATCGCGTTTTGCCGGGTCAAAATCTATTAATCAGTGTCAAATCAGAAAAACTTGTTCAAACCACAGGGTCGTACACTTTGATGGAGCAGCTCATTTTGCATCTGGTCCCTTAAATGCCCATTGCTTGTGTTCTGTCAATAATCCGCCCAGTAGCGTTATTACCAGTCCCCGGTCGCCTACTACTCTTCTTTCAGCGGCGCCAGGTACAGTACCAACGAAGGTTTGGGATCGCCTTGAATCAAGGTTTTCACGGCATTGGCAGAATGGATATTAGCAATCTGATTGAAAGAACGGACGAAGAGCCGAAGAATGTTAATGTATCGTCGCAGTCTAACACATCGTCGCCCGTTATAACCTCTCGTAGACACACGGTATCATCTTTACTGAACAGTGATGACGAGAGCGAGCCCAAGGACCAGAGAGAACCCAGGGACCCTGAGCCAAGCGAACAGAAGGAACAAAAGGGCCTGAGAGGGCCAACGGAGAAGAAGGAAGATATTGTTTCTCCTACTACCAAGGCTTCACCAAAGACTAACTACGATAATAATAGTGGTAATAATGGCAATGGCAATGGCATTTCAAAAGCGCGAAGAAAGCCAAAAAGATACGATGTGCCACCTATCTGGGCGCAAACTTGGCAGGGCAAGTCTCTGAACAAGACTAATTATGGCGAGCCTAATGATCTGAGCTATTCGGCTGTGCCTCGAGGTCCAGAAAAACTTCCTACAATCTCAAACCTGGTGCCATATGAAGATTTGACCAGGAAGGTTACTGAATGGCTCTATTCGCATCTGTTCCAAATGGAGGCACAAGACCGACAGAATATTGAGGTAGAAATTAAAATGGGACAAATCTGTGCCAAGGCCAACGAACGACGCATTCAATTGCCAATTGTGACAGAAACAATTCTCCGCAGCGATTATGCTCGCACTGACACATTTTTCCAATCTCAACTGACAAACGAGCAATTCAACCAGGCAAACTCATTCTTAGATGAACTGTGTGCCCCTTCAAAGTCCAATAACAACTCGCCAATCGTTCGCAAGGTCATGTCAAAGACCCGGGACTCGATCTTCGGCAACCGACAGACCGCCGGCAAATTCAGAGTCACCTTCCACGAAGGTACTAATCAGGTGGACCGAATTGTAAAGAGACGAGTAGCCGATTTGATGATCTTTTCTCCTGGTGACTTGATTGACTTTCGCATCTCCATCAACGTTGAAACTCCGGCCGAGCCATCTCCTCTAGAAAACGGGCGGCCCCAAAGCGTGCGACATAAGAACCGCCAATCTTACAACGGACCTGGAATTCAGATTGATCTGACGTCCGTGGTTAACGATAACGATTCAAAATCTACAAAAGAACTAGAACTGGAGATGGATTCAAATCTTTTGATTAAGCATTTTACCGCATATCAGGAAAAGTCTGATCCTGACGCCATGGATAAGTTTGAAGAGGCGGTTCGGTTGGCTATGGACAATACCAGAATCGTGGCACGAAAACTAAGTAGATAATCTAGGTCAAAACTAACACTGCTTCGACTTTTTGAAACGATATGTTCGACACCTTGTGAGGTCAACCGCCCACGATGGACGGCGACCGAAACGAGATGCCAATTGCTTTTCCCAGGTGTTTTATCTGAACATGGTAGATCTTTCATATCCAGGGAAGACTCTGGGTTTAAAATCTGTTCAATCTGTGAACTTGTTGCTGTTGTGAGAAGAAAGAAAAAAAAATCGTCATAATCATAATCATAAAAAATCGTTAGTCGCTATTACGTGAGTGGTCGGCCACTCTTTACAATCTTTTCCAGTCCGTTTACCCATGGCTTTCGTTCCTTGTTAGACACTAGGACCACAACTCGGCCTCGCTTTTTCAATCGCCCAGTTCGTCCTGCTCGATGAAGCAAATCTGTAGAGGAGTGAGGCAAGTCATATAAAATAACATTGCGAACTCCCTGCATATCCACTCCTCGAGCCAAAACGTCTGTGGTCACCAGCACAAGCATCTTGCTCTCTGATTCATCCACAGAAGTCGCAGCGTTGACAAAGTCATGAACCAGGCCCATTCGCTCCTTGGGCGTGATGGATCCGCTTGTTCCCACTGCCTGGTATCCTTTTGCATTTAGTGTATCCACAATCTGTTCGATAGATGACGCCTTGTTAACAAACACCACCACCCGTTTTACCAGCCCTGGCTCGGTATTATCCTTGTATATGGCATACAGGGCCATCTCCAAAGCCAGAGGCTTGTTGTTGTTGTAGGGATGCTTTGACACGTCTACCATTTTGAAGCTGACGTGGTTAGGAATGCGATGCAACGACGGAGCCAGAATCCGCATGGCGTTAGGATACATGGATTCAATGGCCTTATCGAACCGTCTAGGTACAGTAGCAGTACAAAAGATGAGCTTTCGAAGATTTGGTAGCATACCAATTGCCTTCGTTGTACTCTCATGGAACGATTGATCCATCAACGTATCGGCCTCGTCCACCACCAAATGCTGGCAATATCGTAGTGCACTCTTGGCCGCGATGGGGTCCTTGAACAAGTTCAAAAACCGGTCTGGAGTAGTCACAAGGACATCTGTGCGATGTCGAATCTTGCTAATTGACTTGTCAAGACCAAAACCTGATACTGCATGTGTCAGGTGCAGGCCATCCTTGTTAAGCTGCATTTTGGACAGCGTCTCACCAACCTGGGAAATAAGCTCCAACGTTGGCACAAGAACGACTGAGCGAACAATATTGGCATTTGACAAATCAGTTCCATTCTGGTCGGTGGCCGGGTTCTCATTCAGGTCAGACAAGATTGGGGCCAAGTACGATAGAGTCTTACCCGAGCCCGTCTCGGCGGCAATCAGGTACGTTTGCAACCCCCTATTTGCCGTCTTTGACAAGTCCGCCTTAGGACTTCGAATTGCCTTTGTGGCAATTGTCTGAATGGGTGTGGGTTTCCTTACTTCAAAGTGACCCAGCAAATGCTTGTCAATGGCATTTCGAATGCCAGGATCTATGCGAAGCTGGGAGAACTCATTCACTTTTAAGATTGTATTCTTATGAGCTGCCCGCTGTGAGGGATCCACGAATTGCAGACGGCCAAATTGGCCCGCGTTAGGCGGTCCTGGAATAGCCTGCTTGTCCCCTCCTCCTCCGGAAGGCTTCTGGCGCGGTGGCCGTGAAGCTTTAAGCTTCTTTGCAAGCGCTAATGGACTACTACTAAACCATCTCTGGCCCAAGGATCTCGGAACCATCAATGCGTAGTATATATTTTGAACAGTGAACCGTTGAAAAAGTTAAAAAGAAGAAGAGTAAAAATTTTGGTTGTGCCCGATTTATGAATTTTTCAAATTTGAAAAATTAGCCTTACACCTTGCCATTTTGTGGACTGGCTCGTTCAGCATCACCGTGTATATCCCCGACAATGCCAAAGGAAAAGTCGGTAGAAGAGCTGTTCGCTAAGCTCCAAGTGTTTTCGGCCAAGGATGAGCATGAGGGGGTGTTAGATTGCGCTACCCGGATCCTGGCAAAGGACAAGGCTAACAAGTCTGCCCAGCGATCTCGAATCGTAGCTTTGGTAAAGCTTGACAGATTTGCTGGCGCTACCAAGGACTTTGAAGCGAGTGAGTCACTTTGTCAAGAATTGCCTGTCGCATATGCCTACTGCTTATACAAGCTCGACAGGCTGGATACGCTAAGGGCCTTTGCAAAGACCAATAGTCAGAACCGAGGTGTTCAGCACTGTTTGGCGCAAGCTCTGTACAGAGCTGATGAGTACTCTGTAGTGGACGGTGTGTATAATGGCCTGGAGGCCACTGTTCAAGCTAGTGGAGTGCCTGGTGAAGATTTTGATATCCACATTAACAAAAGCGCCGTCGTAGCTCAGAAGGCCCTTTCAGGGGCCCTGACGTCTGAGTCGTTGTCAGTGCCTGCTCCAGCCTCTGTATCATCTTATGACGAGATGTTTAACATTGGCACTGCTTATATTGGTCTAGGAGACTATGAAAGGGCCCTACAATGGCTTCGAGAAGCTAAAATGACCTGCAGCGGTTCGTCTGATTTGTCGGCCGCTGAAATCGCTGCTGAGGAATTTTCAATTCTCACTCAGGCTGCTTACACACATCAGTTAGCTGGCCAGCCAGTGGAGGCTGTAGATATTCTTGAGGGCGACAATGTAAATGCCACATCTAACAGTGCCCCAGTAGATGGTTCGGTACGTCAGGTGGCCGTCAACAATCTGATCAGTCTCAAAAAAGAAGCATACTTGGAAAACGCAAACATCGCTCTGAGAGCGCTTGATGAATGCGGACCTTCTGATCTACTAGCGAAGAAGCAGATTTCTAGACAAACTGCGGTAATTCAAGCTAACCGTCTTTTGTTGATGAAGGTAATCGGAAGAAATATCTCCGCCATGGCTTCCAATTACTCACAGCTTCATCCAGGGAAGGCAGGTGTGCAGGCAGACGCTCTGCTGGCGTCACTAGGGGTGAGTGACTCTTCGGTCGGAGTTAAGATCAAGAACCTGTCTGCCTTCTTGAAGAAGAACCCAACGAATATAATCGCTGCTTTGACGCTGGCACAGTTGTACAATAGTGAGAGCAAGGTCGATTCGGCTGCTCAAGTGCTCGAAGGTACTCACAAGGCCCTCAAGAGTGATTCAGAAAAGTCTGGCGATGCATTCTTACCTGGTCTAGTAGGTGCGCTAGTGGCTATCTTCCGAATTCAAGGACGAGAGCCTACCGTCACTGACTTGCTTGCACAATCTATCAAGCACTGGTCATCCTTGACATCTACAGGGTCTATTGACAATCTCATCAGGGTAGCTGCTGCTGCCCTGGCGACTTCTGAAATTCAAACTCATCGCCAAATCGCCCAAGAACAGTTTAGAAAGCTCTATCAGGCCGATCCTGAAAACCTTACTAACATTGCTGGTAGTATCGCTACGGATGACAACACTACCGGTGAGAGTGATAAGCTGGAGGCCGTGGAGACTCTAGTGTCTGGTATTGATGCTGAGCGACTCAATGAGGATGGAGTGTATCCATTGATCACTCAGAAGCGCAAGGCTCCCTCGGCCAGCACCGCGGCCCAGCCAAAGAAGAAACGATCTCGACGACTGCCTAAAGACTACGATGAATCTAAGACCCCTGATCCCGAACGCTGGATTCCACTGCGAGACAGAAGCACATACAAGCCCAAGCGAAAGGACAAGAAGAATATGGCAAAGTCTACTCAGGGAGGAATCAGTGATTCTACTACTGAAACCGCCCAAACTGCCCCTGCTAGCACTGTCAAGACTTCTAAACAATCCAGCAAGCAGCAGCAGAAGAAGAAGGGCAAGAAGAAGGGCAAGAAATAGACATGATTCGTTATATGAACAAGAAAAAAATATTACTATTATGCAAACAAAGAATCCTCTTCTCGAAGGTACTCTCCAACGTCGCTCTGTCGGTAAGTAACAATGTCAGTAGGTTTTGAGCTTCGAGCTGCAATGGTAGATTTAGCAGACGCTCCAAATCCTAGGGGCACGTCGTTCATTCCAAACACGGCCACTCCAGTGTGCTCAGGAATGTCTTCGCTCATCTTTCCAATATGAGCCTTTAGAACGTGGTTTCCGTAGAGGAAGGGCATCTCTCCGTTGGGCTTGATCCACACCTTGTGTTTGGCGTGCTTCGCGATCTCACCCAGAGCGGTAACATGCAGTCTAAACTTTCCGGTCTTTGTGAACTTTCCTAGGCAAACTCCCAGCGAAATCAGGTTGTGGCGAGCTACACAAGTAGCGTATCTAGCGATAGATTCTGACACATAGTACACTCGATCTTTTTGGATTCGGAAGCAGTATGGTTCATCCTGACGAGAAATCAGCTGGGCAATGTTTCGTCCAATGTAGTTTGCCAGCTTTTCGAAGACCACCTTGGTCTCTTCCTCGGTTAATGGTCTCATTGTTTTACCAAAGAAAAATATGTATGTATTTTGTCGGGGACCTTTTTTTCAATCTTATCGTCGAATATTTTTCGCTGTGCGGCTCAAAAAATTAATATTTCAGGAAAGGTTCTCTCTTCCTTCGGGGGGAACAAGAGAAATAGAGAAATATGAAGGATGTTGATACAACCTCGAATCCTAGCGAGGCCAAGCCTGAATCTGTTGACGAGTCCCGTCCAGAAGCACCAGTGGAGAAGCCTGTGTCCGAGCGCCCTGGCAAGAGGAAGAAGCAGCAAGAGTTTGCCCATGCGAAACGTCGGTAAGTTGCAACCAGGAATTCATGGTCCCATTACAAGCCAGCTGACAATAGTGAATTAGAAACCCGAGCAAGACAGCCAAGAGAACTGAAAGAGGGCGAGGTGCGCGAACCTCGACGGCCCAAGCGTAAGGTTGCAGTCCTCATTGGCTACTGTGGAACTGGATATCATGGAATGCAAATTAACCCTCCTCATGCTACAATTGAAGGAGATTTGTTTGATGCTTTTGTCAAGGCAGGAGCCATTTCTAAGGACAATTCAGATGACCCTAAAAAGTCGTCGTTCATGCGGGCTGCCAGAACTGATAAGGGGGTGCACGCCGCGGGAAATGTAGTGTCCTTGAAACTAATCATTGAGGATCCCGATGTTGTAGAGAAGATCAATTCTCATCTTCCTGACCAGATCAGGGTGTGGGGAATTTCGCGTACTAACAAGTCGTTTGAATGCCGAAAAATGTGCAGCTCTCGAGTGTATGAGTACCTCATCCCGTCTTACTCATTCCTACCCCCTAAGCCCTCGAGTGCGTTTGCTCAGAGAATTGCTGCCGCCAATGCTGAGCATCCTGACAAGCAGTCTACTCCTGATCCCGAGGGAGAGGAGTTCTGGCGTGAGATTGAAAAGAAGTTGGCCGCCGAGGGCGTGTCTCAGGAGGACATTCGCAAGCTGTCTGATATGGAGGAGCAAGAGCAAGAGACTAGATACTCCCGAGCTAACAGCCCTGAGGAGGCTGAAGAAAAGCAAGCCAAGCTCACTTCTCAAAGAGAGGAGCTGACTGCAAAGGAATGGGCGGCAATCATGAAGAAAATCAAGTCAATTGAGAACGAAGCTCGCCGAGCATATCGAATCTCCCCCGAACGTCTAGAGAGAATTCGTCAAGCCTTTAAGTTGTATGAGGGTGTCCACAATTTCCACAATTTCACCATTGGCAAGGACTTTAAGGACCCTAGTGCTACAAGATACATGAAATCGTTGACTGTATCTGATCCCAAGATCATTGATGGAACCGAATGGCTGTCGATTAAGATTCACGGACAGTCGTTTATGCTTCATCAGATTCGAAAGATGGTGGCCATGGCGGCCCTTGTGGTGCGCAATGGATGTGCGCCTGAGAGAATCACTGAGGCATTTGGGTCTACTAAGATTTCCATTCCAAAGGCACCTAGTCTGGGTCTTCTATTGGAGCAGCCTGTGTACGATGCTTACAACAAGAAGCTTGAGGACTTTGGCCATGGAGCAGTGAGCTTTGAAGAGCACATGGAAAAGCTCGAGGCATTCAAAATGAAGCATATTTATGACAAGATTTACTCTGAGGAGGCCAAGGAGAATGTTTTCCATGGATTCTTTGCCTTTATCGATGCTTTCCGGGGAGACGCCCAGTTTGACTACCTGACTTCTCGAGGAATTGAGGGCGCTACTCATACCATCAAGCTTTCCAAGGAAGACCAGGAGGAGCTCAAGGGAGACAATGAAGGTTAGTTTCACGACTGTACAATTTTAGATTAATATTATAGATCTCTACATGACTCCCCGTCTGTCTAATCTGTCCGTTTTTGAACTCTGTGCACTTAAAGTTGGTTAGTCACGTGCACATGTCACGTGCTGGGGTCATGAAAAATGTCCATCGAGCCTTGAAATTTTCACCGAGAACAATGTTGAGAGCAGCGAGGCCTCGAGTAGGGGTGAGCGTAGCCCGAACATGGAAGAGCTTCCATGTCTCGTCTGCTGTGTATGCGTTCCGTAAAAAGTCTCAGGAACCTGCGGACCCTTCCATCTTCAAGCGAGGAACCCCCAAGAATAAAGGGTGGGTGGAATCGTTTGAAGATACGGCCGCCTACTCACGACTGCGAGCCAAGGCTCCTAAGCTTCCAGAGGATGCTCCAGGAAAGGAGCCTCTGAGCACTAACAGTGCTCCCGGACAAGTATACTGCATTCCTGACAAAGCTGACGCGGTCCTGAGAGGGATTGGATCGTACCGAAGAAACCAAAAGTATGAATTGTTTGCCGACCGACCTACTCTTGTGCGAGAGTCCACTACGGTGCCCGTGGCCAATATGATCAAGGCTCTGAGCCCCTCAAAGGATAACAGAGCGTGTGTGTTGGGCCCCCTGGGAGTAGGAAAGAGTACTGTGCTGACCCAGGCCCATGCTCTGGCCGTTGAGCAGGGATACATTGTACTTCACGTCCCTCGACCAATTGAGCTTGTGGATGGAAGTACAGATGCAGTATATGATGATTCATTGGGCCACTTTGCCCAGCCAATGTATGCTCGACGATGGTTGGCCCGAATTGCCCGGGCAAACCGGGACATCCTGTCTACTGTGCCAGTGACTCTGGAACACAAGGTCACTGCCGGAACCAAGATCCAAAATCTGTATGAATTGATCACCCAGGGCCGACGAAAGAGCCCCGCTCAGACCCTGGTGGCCTTTGTAGCTGAACTGGAGGCCCAGACCACCACCCCAGTTTTGTTCACCATGGACGACATTAACGTGTTTGCCGACCACATCTACTCGGAGAACAGGTCCACTTCTAATATGCCCATTTACCACGGGGATCTCCAGGTTCCTCACCTGTTCTTGGAGTTCCTGGCTGGCAAGCGTACGTTTGCAAAGGGAGCCGTCATGGCTGCTGTGAGCGGAAGTCATCGCATGAACGAGACCATTCTTGCTGGACTGGGTCTGGCCCAACCGTCCCCTTACGCCAAGATTGACCGATACGATCCTAACCTGGCTGCGTCATTCCGAGGGGTTGGAGTATTGGAGGTCCCCCGATACAGCGCGGAGGAGGCGCGAGCGTCGCTACAGTACTGGCACCAGGCCAAGGTGATTCCACAAGAGATTCTTAGCGACTCGTACATTAGCCAGAAGTACTTTGTGTCTGGCAACGGCAACCCTCGTGAACTTTTACGTGCTTGTACTGAGCTCTATGTATAGTGTAAATATGACTGACTAGTAACTAGGCCACCATCTTCTTCGTATCATCACCACCACTACCACCTACCACTGTCTCCGCAATACGGGTCTCGACTGTGGGTAAAATAAATCGATCGCCATCGTATACAATGGTAACTGATCAGCGTGGAATGCGCAAGGTGCGTTCGATGCATGGTCTATATTAATATCAAGGGGGAGGGGGAGTTGGAATGGATAAGCGCTATGGGGTATAAGCACGACCACCTACTGTATTGGACAGCACCTATGGACAGCTATGCAAGCTATAGTGTCGGAGAATAAGATAGTATTAGATAACCTTAAATAATACGATCTCGAGATCGTTTGGAGAGCCCTTGTCTGATTTTGTAGAGGTCGGGTGACCAGGCGCCGTAGAAAACCCGCTCGGTGGAGCGGATCATGAGGACGAGGAGATATTATGGAACAATGTAATATTGGCAAAATGTTGATGATGAGGTTCGTATTAGTTACTATTAGTTACTATTCAAAAAGGATAGGTAGCAGCAAGAGAGAAAATTTTTGGGCCATGGTGATGGCACAAATAAATAATAAATAAATAGATTAAACAAAAGCGCGCTGGAAAGCGACCAGAGGTGTGTGTGTGGTTAGTGGAGCTGGATGCGATTGCGGGGCCTGTTTGATGGTACAGGCTCCTTCATTTGCTTTTGAACCCGGTCGTACTTGTCGTCCACTTGCTGCCTGAGCAATGCCAGTTTAGCCCGATTGTGTTGCAGGCGCTGGCGGTGGTACTGGTACTCGTCGCCAGCCAGATCGGGATAGCAGCTTGACAGCAATTCATCGACCGAGTCAAACACTGGAGTGGCAGGAACAAAAGGTTTGTCCGGGTCAGCCAAGATTGGACGAGACATGTGGAACTTGTCTTGGACCCGGACATCGGGAATAAGGTCAGCAAAATACGACTGGGACACGTCGCTTACAGTGGCCGGGGGAGTGATGACGGTGGAATTGGACACAACGCTGCCGCTGTATGAGGACGAAGACATTGCGTCGAACCCAACACCAAGTCCAACCCCGCCCGCCGTAGGAGGGAATGGGAATGCTTTTTCGTTGTTGTGGTGGTGGTTCAAGTCTAGAGCCAGAGGGGATGGTGGATCGAGGTTGATATCAATCACCTTGCCAGGAGCAGAGCGAGGCTCCTTGTCGTACTGGGGCGGGGAGGGCAAGACACCAGACGACAGAGGTGCCAGCACCACTGACGGAGATGAGAACTTGCGGCTAAGGGGACGAGGAGGAGAAGAAGAAAGAGGACTACCGCCCATGGCCTGGTTGCACTCATGATCCGAGTCTGGGTCTACCGCCGAGTATTTGTCGACCAGCGCCGGGTCATCGTACTGATGAGGCGAGTCAAGAGTATGTGCCGAGCATCCCAAGAAAAACTGCACCGACGGACGTCTTGAGATGGGTTTGTCAGTTGCAATTGGATTGTATCCGCAGTCACCACAATCGCTTTCCATCTGCAACACTGGGTACATGTCTGGGGTAAACAAGGTCGTGATCGGAGGTGACAGAGACCTTCTTTATATGTATCGAATAAGGAGGCAAGGGGAGGGGGGGGCCAGAGGAACAAAAAAGCAACGTCGATAAGGGGGGGCAGTTCCCCACACAAAGCGGGTTTCGACTTCGGCGACCCAGTATGCTGTATGTGGGAAATAAGTGCCCCAACTAGGAAATGTATGGATAGGCCGCAACAAGGCACGGGAATAAGCTGGGCCAGACAGAGGGCAACCACAGGAACCACAGGAACAACAATAACAACAACGAGAACGAGAGAATTGTCCTTAACGGCTGGTCAACCGATATATAGATCGAAGTGCGATAGATGCACGGCAAGTCATCACCCCGATCCGTCATCCCTTGCCGATTAGATACGATTTACGGGCAAAGGGAAAGCCCGACACGCCCTGTAGAGCAAAGTTAATGTACTTGAAACACTGTTTCGGCTCTAATCAATGAGCTAAACGTCACGGTGACTCCGTAGCCAGTCAAATGTCAAAAAACCGTTCGGCGCCAGCTAGCACTGCATATAGCGACGATAATATCCATAGCACACCATCACCTGCCACTGTCAGATGGCACCGTCACACCGAAGTGACCTGTACCACTTCCCCCTAATCCCAGTGCCGCATATCTGCTATCAGTCGGCGTTTGATGCGTTTGATTAGGGGGTGCTGCCAGATCGGTAGCAGCGGTTCCAAGCGGACGGTGACTTGTACCGCGGTGAGCGGTGCTGGAATGTGAGAGGAGCAATGAGATGGTGAAGATGACAAAGATGACAAAGATGGCGAAGTAGCAAGGGCCATGGTAGCACGAACGCATAAAGTTGGGCAGGACGTCCAACGGGTGGATAGGAACTACCGGTGCTATCACCTCCTGCTTTTGTAGATAATAAATTTGGTTCATGTGGTTCATAAGTGGTTCATAAAGTGTGCTCAGGTACCGCCTTAGGCCTTTCCTTGGGCTATGCCAACGGCCCCGTCTCTGTTGTAGGGCAGCCCAAGTGAGTGGTGACCCACCGCCCAGTTTACATGCGACACTTCGCAACCTGATACAGACCCAGACTAATGAGAATCAGAAAATCGTTCGCGGGAGCGTTTGTAGCGCTGTGCGTGGGAGCAGGGTTCCTGGGGCTCACCCCGGGCCTGTCCATGGACCACGACAAGATTCTGCATGGGGTGGTGTTCTTTCTGCTCGCCACGGCCCTGTACTGGACCGTGGACGGGTCGAAACGGCAGTGTATGAACCTGACCGCCATTGTGGTGGGAGCTTTTGGCGGCGTGGGGTCCGAGTTTGCCCAGTCGATTATAGTTCCTCAGCGACAGTTTGATGCCATGGACATTGTAGCCAACCTGGTAGGCACTGGTGCCTCGTTAGGGCTGTCCACTTGGTACCACGGACGGCTCAGCGCCCGACGACGAGCAGCTCGGTACCGCATGCTGAGAGGAGACCCTGAACAGAGCGCTGGCGTGCCGGCCGAGGACACTGCAATTGAAATGGATGCCTCTGAACAGGTACCTGCGCAGCCCTCAGCTCCATCCAAGCCCCAGACCCAAACCGAGGCCTAGATCCAGGTGCAGTGATCTCACCGTGGTACTGCCTATCCAGCACTTATTTAACAACCATAGCATGCAATCTACTCCGGCACTCACATCACTCACAACACCTAGTCACTCAACTTACCAACTTACTCAAGCCAAGCACCACAGACAACCGTATCATACTGTACCATTGTACCATTAACCCTTGGTCAACAACTGAACAAGTGCCCCAGTTTGCCCAGTTGGCTCCACCCATAACCGTCGACCTTGCACGAGATTACAAATAACGCACCCCCTGTTGCTCATCTGTCGCACCTATCTGCCATCCACTGCCCGGCTCATGCACCGACATGCAACTAAAGTGCGACAAGTTCGCTTCCTGCACCGTTCAGCCAATAGCGCCTTAGATGTCAGTTGTGACAGACCCTTAAAAAAAAAAAAAGGCCGTGCAGCTCTCAAGCTCCGAGACTAATTTGGAGACGTTGATTGTCGACCACTGGCAACAGATAGTAAAGATCTACTTTGGATCCATGCACCAAAGCAAATCCGTCATATGAAGGCGCAGAACAATAGCAGCCTCTAGTGTCGCTAGTGCCACTGGTGTCACTTCTGTAGTGTATAACGGTCAATAAACGGTCAGTCTTAACTGGATGTGGTTCAGGGTCTAAGTTCAAGGCGCCAAGGCAGGTACGGGGTGCGCCCGCTTACGCCCGCCCATACACCAAACAAGGTGCGCTTTAACCAATCCAAGCACTGGCCTGTGCTGCACAGATTAAGCCATCTCCGCTGCAGCTGGGGCCCAGACTTTACGTACCTCGACCCCTCTCGGCCGTTGGGAAAAGGATCCACTTCTAGGGGGGCCAAGTGCTAGTTGATGATGTGCGTCGTGGTCTCGGTCGAGGATACACATGGAAAAACAACAACAAATGATCCCTGAACAAAAAACACCTGTAGTACCTATGTTAGGACATCTGCGCCCCGGCCTGTACTGCTTACCCGCAACTCACTGGATCTGTGTTATACTTCTGCACCAACCATCACGTATCAGTAGCTGGTACAGCTGGTACTGATCTGAGTATGCACTGTGGCTGCTGCTACTAGTGCCGATCCCCATTTTATATAGTCATCCCGATTAGGTTCAGATCCCCCCTCTTTTTTTGTGTTGGACAATAAAAACCTCACTTGTTTCTTGGTGCCTGTAATCGTCCTTTTCGGTCTGTTTGCTTCGTTTCGTTGTGTATCTGGTGTGTTGTGGTCCGGTTGATGCGAGAGACCCAGCAGTAGCGGATTTTTCCCCACCCCTAATCACGAAAACTCGCCATATATTATATATATATTATTAGCTGCTGCTTCGACGGAGTGATACCAACCACAATATGATTCCCAGACGAACAAGGGACATCAGGGATCCCAGGGACCCCAGGGAAGAGGGTATAGCCTCCGCCATTGACAGTGATCTGCTGTATCCTGCGTCGTCGCCGGCTAGCAGAGGTGCTGGTACTACCGGGGACGACGACGGCGGCGGCTCCCCTTCCACCAGCGGTCCTAGTGCTGCTTCTATCGCCAGAACCGTAGTCGGCTCGCCCCCAAAGCTTCCTACGCCTCCAGATCTCAACCGACCGGGTGACCTTGATGCCGAGGTCATGTCCCTCTACTCCAGCTTGCCACTGCCCCCTGTGCCGTCGGCTCCTGAGGTCCCTTCGGTTCCTGAGGTTCCTGGGGCACAATTAGCCGAGCAGCCGCTATCAGCTCCAACATCACCAGCGCCTGCCACGCCCGGGCCAGACGATGTGTTGGCCAACCAATCGCCTCAGGAGTTTGATGAGGACGCCCTCCAGGACCTCCCAGAGCCTAACATCCCTCTAACACACAGACCCTCGGTGGTCGATCATGACGCAGTGCTGCGTGCCGCCCGAAAGTCTATTGTGGCCTCCAACGTTGCGTCTGGCCAACCGTCCACAGAGGCGTCCCGCCGCTCCTCGGTCACTGCCGTCGACCGCACCGAGGCGACAGATTATGAGCAATCGCAGCAGCAACAGCCTGTTGCTCCTCGACAGGTGCCTCGAAAGGTGGACGAGATCTCCTTGATCACGTACCTTGATCTGTCCACATCCTCGTCCGCTCAGGTAATCGCATCCACCGGAAGATTCCCCCGGTGGCTTCAGAAGTGCACCTCGCTGCAGTTTCTAATTTGCAAGAATGCTGGCCTCACCGTCGTCGATGACTGGGTGTCTGAAAAGCTCACCGAGCTCAAGGTTCTGCGACTCAATGACAATCGCATAACCGCCTGGCCGCACCATTTGGCGTCTCTAATGTCATATGGCAACCTCCAGATTGTAGATCTGTCTGGCAACCCTTGCCTCGAATTGCAATTCCGAAAGTCCCATACCTTTGATGCTCTGTACCACGAGGCCGCCTCCGGCCAAACACTAACCTACAATACCATCAAAAAGTACAAGAAGGGCCCCCATCAAAAGGAGTCCCCGGAAGCTTACATGGCTTCCGTTCTGGATGCTGACACTGTGGCCCCCAGCGCGCCTACCCCTAACATACCATTGAGAAAGTCTGCCACCGGCCTGTTCTCTCGACGAAAGAAAAACTCCATTCGCCCTGACGAGGAGGTGTCTCCGTCCATTGAGCCTGTAGATCAACAGTCCTTGCGAAGGAAGCCGTCCATGCCTGTCATGGGCATTGAAAATCCTCCTACTCCAAACCCCGAGGATCTCTTGGAAAAGAACGCAAATACCCCCGATCGATGGGCCAACCAACGCATGGAACAATCAGAGCTTAACCGGTCAAAGGTTGTTTTGCAACTGCTCATTGACATTCACGAAATTGTCACAAAGCAGCAGGTTATTCTTCCCGATCCTCGCGTATCGGATACCGGTTCCACCTTCCATCAGATCTATCCCTCTTCTTCGGGTACCTCCACAATGGGTGCCTCTACCATAGGCTCCGGGTCGGCAAGAACTGGGGGTTCTCAGCATGCTCGAGAAAATTCAATTGACGTCCTTCAGAACATGCTTTCAGGATCCGACAGCAAAGCGAAACCAATCATTCCAATTGCCCGTGACGTGGCCCTCCGCGAGATCGAAGGGTTTGTTGAAGAAGAAAAGCAATTCATCAAGCTCATGGAAGAGTTCTTATCCATCTATGTTGAGAACCCAAACCCCAATGCTAAGAGGATCCGTCATCTGTTCAAGAATTTGAGCATCATCTACAGTGTGCACAGCGAGTTTCTGCTCGCTCAACTTGAAAACACTAGGACCCGCCTACGCCAGGGTTCTGAAGACCCTGTCAAGGTCATGGCCGGCCTGGGTAACAGCATCGTCAACAATTCAGAGCATTTCAATTGCTATCTGGATTACGCTGCTGCTAGTGAACTGCTGGCTGCTAAGGTTAGATCGCTTCGAGCAGTCAAACCGGCCGACAACGCAGCATTCGCAGTGTATGGAGGTGGTATAATGACGGGAGGGGCACAGACTGTTAACGTTGAGGTATTGGTTGGAGAGTGGCTTCGCTCTGTCGAACCACTGAAAAACCACACTCTGCAGTCTTGCACTTCGTACATGGCTCTGCCCTACGCCCGTCTCAACCAGTACCGATCCTTCTTCGACCGGCTCTCGTGGTCCTGCACTGAAATGTTTACTGCGCATGAGTTCTTCGAGGCCCTTCAGAGTGAGATAAACCGTCGAAAGCCAATCCAGCGCCGAAAGAACCGTTATGCCGAGCTTGTCCGCATTCTCAAGCTCAGAGATGTCTACGGTCATTATATGTGTGACAGTATCATTGTTCTTCAAGGGAGAGTTACTCTCCAGGACCCCTCGAGCCCTCGTGTAGCCGATGTCAGTTACAAACCAGCATCAACCACCGTTACAAAGTCCCTCGAGAAGCAAGTCTATGACACTGCTCGTCCCGCAGCAGGAACCCTAATGAGGATCATTGTTTTTGACCACATGGTTTTGTTGCTTGACGAATCCAAGAACACCACACTCATCGAAACTCGCAAGCAGAATGTTCGTGCTGAGATTCCTCCTTCGGGAATTGGGGCCGCTGGTGTTCCCACTGAAGATGATAAATTGTCAAGCCAATTAACGCCCCCCGGATCAGACAGATCCAAGTCGGACCAGAGCAGTGCTTACACTCGTGCCACCACAACGTATGACACCAAGTGCGTGAGCAAAAACTCTGTCCGTATTGTATTCTATGACACGTCTGAAGTATACTATTTTGCGGTACGCCCTGGTCGAGGTGGTGATCGAACCACCCTTCTGAAGTGTATTGCTGAAGAACCAGACAAATAACGAACTTTAATGACTCTCTATTTAATGTAACTAATCAAAAAGTTTAATTTACACTAGCATTCGTCTACGGTAATCTATCGTTAATTCATTAAAAGACACTACGGATTCGCATGTCGGCAATCTTTCGTTCGACATCACGAACCGTACGGTCCAAATCATTGGCAATTACCTCCTGCCTCTCCGAAGGAAGAAGGGAGAACCTCTCGCACAAATCTCCATCAATCGTATTCTTCACAGGGACGTAATATCCACGGTACACTAAGTGGTCTCTACCTGCTGCTGATGCGTCCTCCTGACGCATCAATGACTCGAGTCGCTGGAAGAACAGCACATCCTGCTTAGATACAAATGGAATTAGAGCTCCAATGGTGCCCTGGATACCCGTGTAGATGACAGCTTCTACACCGCCAGGAACCAGTCTTGCTCTAGTCAGATTAGTTGGAGTATCTTGCAAGAAAATGTGAGCAAGCAGCTCAATCTTGTTCGCTGCTGAACCATTAAGACTAGGATCTTGGTTGCGAATGTAAATGCCATGTTCGTCTTCATCAGCCAATTGTGAGACGGTCTCTGGACACCGCACTACAAAGACGTTTCCAAATCTGTCTCCTGCCATAGTTGTATCGTAGTCCAACATTGTAGCACAAGTGACATGCCGAGGCAGCGCATCATCAGCAAAAGGAATCAACAGATTCTCTGCTGCCTTGTACGCAACATAGGTGATGCTTTCTCGAATGTCGCCCACAACGATTCTGGACCCTTGGCTGTCCAGACTGGTAATGTTGCTAAGCGACAGCTTGGTTTGAGCTTTTCTGAGAAGCTGCTTCAGACCAATGTCGTAAATTCGAAGGGTAGACCCTACCCCAACCAAGAGCCTTCCCTGGAACTCCATCATAGCCAAGGGAGCTTCTTCCACTGGGGTCTTGTGAATGAACTCCAGTTTAGACCCATTGTCGGTGAATGCGTATACATGAAGGAAACCTCCCGAAGAGCTCTTGGGTAACATGACTTGGTCCTTTGAAGTACCCACCACGAGGTATTCAGTGTCGTTATGCGAAGAGAACGAACAGCTGCATACACTAAAAGCAGCTTCATTATCTTCTAGCACGACTCTATGCGTGACCTTGTGCTCCATAGGATCTACTACCTCTATGGCCGACGCCCATCTGCCTTGCTCAGCTGCATCTCCGAACTGAAGGGCATTGTCATCAGATGTGGAGTTTGGAATCGTACCGTTATCGGATTCGATGACATAAAAGTATGGCGACGCATTTGACTTGGCCATTCTTCGAGGAGTGTACCGAAGAGGCACGACCTCCTGCCTCAAGTGCTCGTCGAGATTATCCACAGCAATAATACTCAGAGTGGACCCTCGGATTCCTACAATTCCTTCCGGACAGTCCTCAGAGCTGAAACCCCAGGCGTACGAAAAAGCACTGTACGATAGAGGGGCCATTTCAAAAGACATTGAACCGCTCAAGTACCCTAGCCATGGTTTGGTGCACAGGACCAAGATACAATCTCTAGACCTGCCGGCCGTCACCTGGAATAACTTAATAGGACTGGGTCCAAGGAATCTCGTTCTCGTATCGGACAGCTGCCCTGTAACAGGATCCAAAATTGACATGATATAAACACCAGTATTGAGACCAATGTGTAGGTATGGCACTGGAGGCTCTGAACCAGGGCCCTTCATGTGTGAAATGCGAATATCGCTGGGAGGAGCTGTTAGGGCTTGTACTGTGAGCAATTCCAGAGTGGATCCTACATCCACAGATAAGATTCGAACAGTAGAATCGACAGTTCCAACCGCCAGTAAAGGAGATCTTAGTCTACCTTCGGGTACATCTCCAAGAGAAAGAGTAGCGACGCCGCCAGGAATCTTCTTGTGCTCTTCATACTCGTTGAGCTGTCCATCTTCATCTACCTCAAAGTAGACAATCTCACTGGTATTGAGCGCAATAACAACCTGATAACTATTAGTAGAAGTCGCGACAATTTCAGTGCCGGCAGGAGGGTTCCATTCAGTAGCATTCTTGGCCGAGTCAATGAGTCGCATTCCACCCCCGTAAATTTGCAACACTGAAGAAACACCGATCTGCTGAACTGCCAACGTTTGGGTGGATAGGAGCAAGCCAGAATCGGTTACCTCCTCTACGGACTCTCCGATAGAGAGCACCAGGGTCTCATTGGCGAATGACAGAACGATATAACGGCCGTATTCATCATCAGATGCAGTTTTTGTGGTCCAAACCGCGAGTGGTACCGCCGGGAGCTCCGAAGAAACTATTTCTTCTACCTGGATTCCGTGGCTCAGCGATCTGAATGTTGATTGTGGTCCCTTTCCTGACACCGTGTAAATCTGAGGGGACTCTGTAATTGATCCAGAGGTATTTACCACGTCTGAGCTCATTAAGGGGGAAAGTCCAGCCAGTCTATCCACCACCTGGATGTTATCAAGTGGTCTTGGAGAAAAGATTGCCGGCTTGACATCTACTTCATTTTTAACTTCCGGGTCGTAGTTTCTAGACAGGTAGACCTGCTCGTCATCATCACCAAGCTTGTCAAACTGATAAAACAGAGTGTCACCACCCTCACAAACTGCGAGCATGAACCCTGATCGAAAAATGCAAAGTTCTGAACACACTGGAATTGTGTCGAAATAGCGAATTTCCAGCTCCTGAGCTTGGGAATCAGCATGGGATACATTTATTTTAAACAAGTCTCCCAAATTGGTTTGGACAAGCAGGAAGAAGGCCCCCTTCATTTTGTGCATAACTCCTGAAACAATGTAAGATGGCGATACGGAATCCCTTCTCGATGGTATTGGGACCCGAAGTGTAGGTCCCGATATATGCTTGTAATAGATCCAACCCTCTGCGCCAATTATCACTCCAGATGGTCCATCTGGACCACCAGGCACAGGGAATAGAATGTTAGCTGAAAAGTCTACTTTGTCAGACCACTTGCGTACAACATGGTTCAGACCCAAGTCTAGCTCGTAGTAAACGAGCATTTTATCGTTCATGCGACCATCAGTATCGTATTCAGTTTCTAATGACGCAAATGTAGGGTTCTCGTATCCAACGTCTACACCAGCCATTGCATACACCAACGTTCGCGCCGAATGTGCTTCCAAAGGAGATGCAATAGTCACTTGAGCAGTCGAGTCCCGGTTCAACACGTACACAAGCTTGTTCTTCTCTACCGATGCTATCAGTGCTGCTCGTCCTTTGGGATCAGTGACTAAGTATTCACCTGGAACTGTTCGTCGAATTCCAGTTTTGCCATATGGCTCACAATGCAGCCTGTTGACGGAATTCTTTTCAGGGACATATTCCAGCACCACCAGCTGCCCAGAATCAGAAGTGAGCAAGATATAGTCCTTTGAGCTCCCAGCTATCCTGAATGCAGACACTTTACGCAAAATGGCAAAGCAATTGTAGCTTAATACTGGTGCCAATTTTCCCACCTCTCTATCGGGTCTCAAGATTTCCAGCCATGATCCGCGAATTACTGCCACCTGCTGCGATCTATCACCAGCAAACTGCCCTACCGCTGCAGACGTGATGCTTGCAGGGCGCTGGAGCGTCACAGAGTACAGCTGGAGCTCCTGTGCCATTTCCAACCGTGAACCGTGAACCTTGTGATCCTTGGTACAATTGATGAAGGTCCGCCGATGAATTAAATAGGAGGCGCGGCTGTACATCGTGATCAGAGATGAAGAGAGCCAAAGGACGACCAATACTCGTATTTAAAATGACCAAGAAAGGGTAGGTTGAGTGGAATAGATAAGATAGACTGAGAATTGTTACTCGCCAGACATGTTTACCCTTTGTATGTCAATTGTACGTCTTTAAGTATTGCATTTGTATCACCCGTGACAGAGATCACATGACCGTTATCACGCGGTTGGATTTTTAATTTTGAAATTTTAGCTTCCTCGAGAAACACTAGAGAAACTCATTAACTGTCATCATGCTTTCGCTATTTAAATCTGCAGTAACTCGGCCTGCTGCTTCTTTCAACCTGGCCACCTTTTTCATTCAGTCCAGAGGTCTGAAGGTGCGAACTTCGGTCAAGAAATTCTGCTCAGACTGCTACGTAAGTTATTGCATTTGCAAGTTGTGAGAAGAACTGAACTAACAGTAGATTGTTCGTCGAAAGGGCAAGGTCTATGTGCGATGCAAGTCTAACCCAAAGCACAAGCAGCGACAAGGTTAGAGCAATGACACGATTGATGCTGTAGCAGTAGCAGTAGCGCTCTAGACTCTCCGACGGACCATTTGTAAATAGCATCATTGCGGTAGCATTTTCTAGGGTTGTACTAATTGAAATGTTTATTTTTGGACTAGATTAAATAGATTATGCCAGGTACTTGTCCAGAGACTCTCCCAGGACCTCCTCTACAACGGGAACCAGCTTCTTGCGTACCTCGTCTTCGACAGCTTCATCATCTTCAAGCAGCTCTGCAATGATAGGAACCAATTGAGGCAGCATAGTCACCCATTCTTCACCAAGGCGAGAGTACAGAGCCTTGAGGGTTCGTACTGCCCAGATCTTTTCGTGCTTAGTGCTGCTCTCCTTCATGTGTTCGCACACACTATCGTTGATAACCTTGTTGTTATCAGGGGACGAGCAGAGCTCTGCCAAAGAAGCAATCGATCTCACCAGCAGGTTGCCCAAACCAGGTTCAATGACGGAAATTTGGCCAATGAGTGCCTTTTGAATGTTGTTGAATCGGGACTGCGACTGCCAGAACTCATCTCGGTCGAACTGGAATGAGGTAACCAGCGAGTTGAGAATGGCCCGCTTGAGAACCTCGTCCGCACTGTCCTTTCCTCGGCGTTCCAAAATTGTACACACTGGGTCAACCAGGTAACCATAGTAGTTTGTAACAATGGACTTGAGGCTCTGAAGCACCTTGATAAAGAACTTGAAGAACACCACCAGGCGGTCTCGCTCAGCAATGCTCCTATCGCTTCCTTCACCTTCCACGGCCCATCGAACCATGCGAATGAACAATGGTCTAAAGTTCTTATCGTTCATCTTCATGACAAATGCCATGGCCGTAGCAATGACTCGAGTCTCGATACGATTGACATTGTTGGTCTCAAACTGCTTGGATCCTCGAACTCGGAATGCATCCAGTACAAAGGCCACCAACTTTGCGGATTGAGAGTTGATGTCCTTCTTAGAAGAAATATCAATGCTGAGATCCATAGTGTCCAAGTGAACGTATACTGCTTCCAAACCGTTTTCAAGAGCGTATTTCCAGGTGGCAGCCAGGGAGCTGATGATATTCTTCTGATCATTATTCTCTACCACGACCTGCATCAATCGGTTTCGCTGCTCCTGAGGAGCAGAGGATTTGAATACAAGCTCGAATACCTTATTCAACGACGAGGTCATGAAGGAAGGAATTCGTCTCATGAGACCAGAGATCAGACCAAATCCAGCCAGCTGCACAACCTCAGACTCATCAGATTCAATTCTGGAGAATACCACAGGAACAATCTTAGCAAAGTGGCCGATCATTCGAGCGCCCAGAACAGTGCACAAGCTGTTAACTGCAGCCACTGCAGACACATAGATACCTTCCTCTGACGACTTGATAAACACAACGATATCACTAAGAACGCTGAGCAACTTGTCACTCTGTTTCTCAGTGCCAAAGTTGGCCACCAGAACATCAAGAGCATCCAAGCACAGCTGAATGAGGTTCTTAGAGCTGTCATGAAGCTCTCGCTTGCTGAGGTATTGCTGCACAATTTCAATGCACAAGTATGCAGCAGCTCTAGCGTCTTCATCGGACGACAACTCGGCTGCAAATTTGGACTGCATCAACACCAGAAGACGAGCTCTAATATCGTCGCTAGCCTCGGAGGATTCAGAGTTGATGAGCATTCCTGCCACTTCAACAAAGTCACCAATAGGCAGAGCCTCCAAAAGAGCGGATAGGAGATCAAATGCTGCCTCGCTCACTGGGGCAGGAGATTCAGCGCTACTAATGGTAGTCAGAACAAGCTGAATAATGTTTGACAGGTTGGTCTTCATGGTCTTAGTAGTCTCCTCATCGTCAGAGCCTAGCTGAACCAGAAGGCGGGTCTTGAACGAGTCCTCGCTGCCAATGACCCCGGAAATGAATGTGTACAAGTTTGCCTTCAGGGTAGCCAATTCCTGGGCACCAAAGTTAACAATCGATCCATAAAGCTTGCTCTTAGGAGGTTCCTCACTATCAGCTTCAGGCATGGAGGCAATAAGATCCAAGTATCCCTTAATGGCAGACACCTCATCCGATACTGGGAAGCCTCGACTGAACGAATCACCAAATTGGATCAGGTTCTTAGCCTCAAGAGACTTTCTCTTAACAGTCACCTCAGAGTACTTTTCTCCGAGGAGCCACATGAAGCGGGAGAAGCTATCCTCCACGCCAATTGTCTTGACCAAAGTACCATACAACTTGACGCGACGGTGACGAGGAATGTGTGAAAAGGCAGCAGTGAAGGAGAACAGCAAGAAATCAATCTCATCCTGCATGTCATCAGAAGCGATGAGTGCTGGGACAACTTGCTGGATAGTTTGCTGGATAACATGTGCTGAGAGCTCATCATCCTGTCTAAGGGTGTTGGCACCCATAAATGTGAAAATGGGCATGACGCTGTGAAGAACAATCTCCTTGTCAAGGCCGGCAAGAGATGCTACCAGCAGCAAAAATCTGTTCTGAACCTGGATGCTGTTAGAAGCTCGGATGCAAGACACAATAATGTCAATTCGAATCGAGTTTGTATCCGGAATTTCGCCCCTCTGCTTTAATTGGTCGACGATGAAAATCATGCAGTTTGCAATAGCCTGCTGAACATAGTGAACAGGGAGATTGGTGTCGGTTCCAATGGACAAAAAGTCCCGGAGAGTGTTAAACAACTGAGCCAGCAAGTCGCTGTGGCTCTCGGGCTTCTTTCGTTCCAGCAGTTCGCAAATTACAGTCAATCTTCTCAAAAGCTTCTCTGCATATCCTACTAGATCTCCTCCGGGAGAAAGTTGCTTGGCAGCAGAAGCACTGCTTCTGCGTCGTCTCTTAGCAACGCTAGCGGGTTCAGATTCAGTGGTCACCTGGGACTCCTTGAGAAGGGCCAGGAAGGCCTCAGCAGGTATAACAAACTTGTCGTTGTTGAAGATTTCAGCACTGTCAAAGTTCTCATTTTCGTCGACATAAATGTCAATCAAAAAGCGGAGCATAGACAGTTTGGCCTCCAGCTTCATTGAAGCCCAGTTGCTAACAATCTTCTTGGCCGCCAGATCGTTAAGAGAGCTGAATTCGCTCTTGACACAGCTCTGAAGGAACTTGGGCGACTGCTTAATGTAGGGCGAGGCCAATGAGACCACTTCAGCTTCAAGATTATCGAAAGATGCCTTTTCTTCCGAACATCGTGTCTTCCAGAATTCACGGTCTGCCAGCCAGCCCTCCAAGAAGGGAGCAACTTCGGCTCCGACAGCCCTAGCACCAGCATGGTTGACCATTTTGAATAGAATAGTCTTAACCAGAGGTAGCTTGATTGCCAGGGCATGAGAGGTAATAACTTGACGCAAAAGCTCTCCCAACTTCTTTTGGTTCATAGCCTGGCCCATGATAATGAAGACACGACTGGAATCCAAAATACATTCCTGAATATTAGGAAGCAGATGGTCTTTGAGTAGGGTGGTAACTGAATCAGAGTTCAAAAACTTGAGATCAGCAGAGTCGTTCTTGCCATAGAGATCATCGATGGCCCAAACTGGGGCCTTTTTGAGAGGATATCTTTGAGACAGAATCTCCAGAGCGGAACCAGCCAAACGACGAATTCGCTCAGAAGAATCACAGAGCCCTGAAATTAGCTCAGGAATAAGGGCCTGATAGTCAGTGGACTGATCCTGCTCAAGAATTTTGATGGCACAGTTAAGGGCATGAGCTCGAGCAGCGATAGCGTATGAACCAGTCCAAACCCTAGCAAGGAAAGAAAGGGAGGTAGAAGTCTGAATCTTGAGAAGTTCCATAATATTCTTGGTGATGTTTGCGCTGACGGCACGGGAAAACATGGTCGCCAAAGTTTGGAATTCTTCGGTGGAGTCTGCAGTGAGGAAGGATACTGAGTTGCCGGAACTGGGCAGCTTTTCCAGCTCTTTCATCACGGTCTCCGAATCCTCTTGAACCTTGGCGGGCATTGGTTCAGGCACGTCGCCGTTGCCCATGTTCTCAGTCTCGTTCGCCTCATCGATGGCAGCTCCTGCAGAAATAGATGACTCGAGCAGCAACTCCAGATTCTCAAAGGTGATATTTTTGCGCTGTAGTGCCTCCTTTACAAGTTTGGCAGTAGACTCCGAGGACAGCAGTGTTTCGAAAAACTTGACAAGACTAGCCTTTGATTCATTTCTAGGGCTCTTAATGGCAAAGTCCAAAGCGTATTCCACAACACTGACAATACGGCCATTGGACAGCTTGACAGACATAAGGACCTTTGTGGCCGTTGATACCTTTTCAGGGAAGTGCTGGAAAACAGACAAACACCATAGCTCAACAAAAGATTCAATGTTATACTTTTCAGCCAGCTCTATAATCTCGCTGTCAACGCCCTTGACCTTATCCACGGCTTCCCAAGTGTCTTTACTAATTTCAAGGACCTCGTCGTCATCTTTTACGATTTGGGTGACGCAAGCAAGTCCACTTTTTTGGCTAGCCTTGGACCAGTTCTTAACAATGGTCTCAATAGCTGCCACCTTGAGCTGCTTCTCCAGGCGAGCTTGGGACACCAGTACCGCCAGAATCATGTATGCAGCAATTTGAGCGTCTGACTCCTTTCTTAGAGGAAGAACAGTAGAAATGGGGGGCAGGAACCTTTCCACAATGACCTCCTCCGAGGTTCTAGACTCTTTTAAGGACACAATTGTCCAAATAGAAGTGGAACTCCAGAAGGCGAGAAGGACCGAATGAGCTCGACCGTCGGAAATGACCTTTACCACATAGGTCTGCACCAATTGACATAATTGAGCATCAGTGGTCAGAGCTCTCACAAGAAGGTTACGAGATGGGTTCTGCACAGACTTTTTAGAGCTGGACAAAAAAGAGAACACCTTAGGTAGGGTGGGAATGATATCCAAAATTCGTACAAATACTGGGGCCGAGTAATAAGGCAGAGCCGTCAGCACTAGCAGTTCAGCGTTATGAACATGGATCTGGAATCGTCGAACCAGCCATTCTAGAGCCTTAATTGCAGGCAAAAGGTTTAGTTTTGATGCCACAAGGGAGAGAAAGTTTTCTACTGCTTTATCCAACAGATCATTTTGTTCCTTAGTCTTAAAGTTAGATCATTCTCCACCAACTATCAGTCATTGACACAACTTACCTGTACCAATCGATCCACGCTGATTGCGGATTCAGCAAACAAACTGTTCTCAAACGCTTCAAACCGAGGATCCAATACTTCGAGCTCTCGAAGGGCCTCGAGAGAATAGTAAAAGATTGTCTCATAATCCTGACCAGCAGCCTCCTGGGGATCGAACACTAACGAGACCGAATGGATGCTCTTCTTTTTCTTCTTTTCGAGTACCGTATGACTGCGCGAGTTAATCGCAGCCAACTGGCTAGCGAGCGATGACATTATTCACTCGGTACAGTATGCGAAGAAGCTAATTTTTCAAAAAAAAAAAAAAAAAAAATAGTTATCGATACGCCGCACGAGCCGCATGATCTGCACTATATAAGATGCCGAGACGAACGTTTACAATAATACACTTGATGAAAGGTTCAAAGATGAATACTATATGTACATGAGTTAGTTTACTGGTCAATTCCCCAAACTGAAAGTCCGGAGCCTCCTACAAGAACAATGTTCTTGTCGGAGAAGGTAACAGTTTCAACTGGGCCGGTATCAGCAACGGTGGTGTATTGAGATGACTTCTGGACGATTTGTGCAATCTTATTGTCTTCGATGGTCCATAGAGAAACGTCTTGATCGACGCCAGAAGTGACAAACGTTCCGTCGCTTACCAAGTCTAGGCCGGCGATGGTTGAGCTGTGTGCGCTGTCCACCTTGTCAAGGACCTCAAACGTAGCGGTGCCATTAGCGCACGTAATCTGGCACAGACTTAATGCATTGTCATCACCACCAGAAATATGATAAAAGCTGTTGCCGCGACTGATGATTGCTGACTCCTTTATTCCAGACTGATGCAAGGGGAATGTAGTTCGAGAACCAAAGGAAGTACCCTTGGAAATAGTTCCGTCGGAAGCAGAATTAGCAAGATGCCAGACGCAAATGTGACCATCAGTAGAGCTGACACACAGATAGAGACCATCTTCCGAAGGCAAAAAGTGGCAGTTGAGAAGGCACCATGTTGTGTAGGTTTCCTGAGCCAACAAGTCAAACGTAGAATTTGGAACATTGACCTTGAAAACTTTTACTGTGGAATCGGAATAGACCAACGCAAGCAGATGCTCTGCTTCAGAATAGGAGATTATGGCAAAATCCATGATTCGCAAGTCGGGAACATCAGTACTTGGAGGCAGCTTCGCTGCTGCATATGCTCGCACCTTCTCAGGAGACTGGTCGTCAAAATGCACCTTCCAGAAAATAAGTTCTTCCCTAGCTGCACTTGTCACAAAGTACTGGCCCTTGGTTGTCCAATGACCTGACTGGATTCCGGATACATGGTCCCTATAAACTGCGGAGTAGTGGACGTTTCCATTCTTAGAAACTACTCCAAACCGTACAGTAGTATCTTCAGACGCAGTTGCAAAGGCGCACACGTCTCCTTTAGGAACATAAGAAGAGATTACGCGGATCTCGCGTCCGTGAGTACCGTCTTCGAGAACTGGAGTGCTAATTTTTGGACTGACAATGGTGGTATTGACAATGGAAATGTTCGAAACCTTTGTGAATGCAAACTGGCAGCTATTATCAGTCAGATTGAGATACCATTGACGGTGAGCTCCTCCACAGTATTCCGAAAACACTTCAAGCTGCAACGTGTCATTCCACACGAAAAATACGTCGTTGCGGAATCCATATAGCAGCACGTGGCCATTTATCAATTTGGATCCTTCAATAGTTCCTCTAGGAAGTTTATTGATAGAGCATGGCTTGACGGATTCCTTATCAAAAAAGATTTCCGCGAAATGTCCCGCTCTACTGGTAAACAAGAGTCGTCCAGGATCAGTAATAATTATAGAAGTAATAGCGTCCGAGGACACTACTCTTCTAGCACAGTAATTGAAAGCAATTGGGTCTTGAGATTGCATCGTCTCTTCTCCCCGCTCGTAGACACAAATGCCTCCCAGTCTAGATCCCAGTATTAGCAATCGTTCTTCTTCATAGTACGAAACTGAAGTCGCCAGGAAAGACTCAGGCACGCACAGCTGTGCGCTCTTGTCATTCATCACGTCATGCAAAATGAAGTTATCTTTGGGGTTTTGAGATTCGGCAAGGAAAAATGGACGGCCATCAATGCTGAAAGGAAGGACATCCGTCACCGCTCCTTGGAGCTGAAGCTTTCTGTTATGAACGACATAGTCCTGTCCATTATTAAAGTCCAGAATCACGACAGTGCCATCCCTTTTGGTTACGCTAGCCATGTTAAACTGTGGCCATCCTCTGACTAGAGAGTAACTATCCAACTGAGGCACCTCTAACTCTGACCACTTAGAATCTTCCAGTTTGAACACTCTGCCTGTGGAAGTAGAGGCCACGAGTTTGTTAGCCAACATGACATATGATTTGAAAGTCTCGACCTTTTGTGCGTTAGTAATTGCGTGCTGAGGGCTCCACTGAACCCTGTTGTTATCCACGGCCGCTCGTTGTTCAATGTCCCACAGGAGGACTCTGCCATCACCTCCTCCCGTTGCAATCACAGATTCATCCTCGGTCATTGCTGCACACCAAGCGTTTCGGCCTACATGCCCGTCTAGCACCTGCAAGCAGTGCAGAGCAGAGTCCTGTTCTGAGATGGACCAGATTCTGGCAGTGCTGTCCTCAGAAACACTGAGAATGCACTTGTTATTGTTGAAAAAGTCCAATTGCCAGATTCTAGCCAGATGACCCCATCCAATTGCGACCTGGTTGCCGCTGTTAACATCCCACAAACGAATTGAACGATCATCGGAACAGGACACAATTCGCTGACCATCTGAGGAAAATCGAACTCCAAAAATTGACCCTTCATGCTGGGTCATTACACTAATGATCGATCGAGTGCTCAGACGCCAAACTACCACTCCTCCCAGTACAGTACCGGCAGCTATCAGGGCATCTCCACCATCCAGGGGGAGAATTGTGCCTGAGTAGAGGATGCTACGTTCTTCACAGCCAACTATATCTACAACCCGCAACGTTTCATCGACACAAATGATGGAATTGTGTGCAGTTTGAATAAAAACATGACAATTTGCTTGGCCCTTGGCAAATGCAACCGAACAGATCCAGTCAGGGATCTTCTTGACGATAATTTTTTGGTCAGCATTGGTAAACTCATCAAAAGAAAACAGCGAGAACGATCGTCCTCCCCACACTGCAATATTGTGCCCATTAATCTGAATTCCGTGAATCTTGTTTCGAGGGAAAATCTGCTTTTGACGCTTTAGAACTCCACTCTGCCAATCATACTCCTTCAGAACGGGTCCAGAGGCAGTAAAAAGCGAACCTCCATTGAATTGGATCGCCGTCACTGGTCCATAGTGACTGAGGGGAGTAAACTTTGGCTCAGCCATTGAACTTGATTGATTTCTCCATCCTGACGAAAAGTGAATTTTTTTGATTTCGGCAGAATGTGCGGCTGAGACATCCTCGAGTGATGGATAAATCGTGCTCTGTGACCGTTCACGAGCTTCCACGTTTGCAGAACCAGTGATCCATCATTCTAGACAACTCTAGACCAATGGAATCTGGCAACTGGCAACCTTAGATGGCCCTAAGTGTACCCATTGAGTTATCTTTCCCTGCAATAACTGGCTTATCTGTTATCGAAACGCGCGGCTGAAGTTACATAGCCGTATGTTTACATTGATACATAAATCACGATGATCCATCCACCGTCAATTGAGATAGATATAAAGTTTACGAATCGCGTAATTGACTAACTAAATTGACGGAAAGATAATGCCAACTCCAAGAAGAAAGTCGATGCCAGCTTTTATGCTGGAGGATGGCAAGGAGAATCGATCCCGGGATGAGGACTTGACTCTTCCAAGACCCGGTATCAAGAGGCATTCTTTGGCTCCGGGTAGGAGCATTCTGAAGGCGTCTAATTTTGACGACAACAATACCATTACAGTGATTGGATCTAATCGGGATTACAAGCGACGGAAGGTCAGCTTTGCTGCTAGCAACCGAGTTATTTCATTTGATACCAATGTTTCCAGCCCCCACACAAACTCAAATGCTAGCTCAAATGCTAGCGACGGTGGTAAATCGTTCATGTCTCCAACAAAGGCATCGCAACAGAAAATAGCAGACGAGTACCGTAAGAGTCCACGACGAAGCCCCCGATTGAACCCTTCCTCACAGACATTGAAATCGCCAGTCACGTTTTCCCAAGAGCGAATCAAGCCTCCAAGCCCGGTCAAGTTCAATCAAAAGCTGACCACATTAGTCCCGCCCAAATCTCCTCCAGGAGAGCCAGAGATTCCAGAGTCTGATGAGAGCATGGACATGGAAACCGATGATAGCCCGTCTTCTATTCCTAGTGCTCGAAGACATGCTCCAACGGGAGAAGGAATACTAATCAATTTCGAGTCGCCTGCACCCAAGCGAAACAGTAATGATGGGGAAAAGTGGAATTGGACCATCCCTGAAGAAGGGGAGGAGAAGGAAGACACTGGAATGGACATGACCCACATCAATTCATATAGCAATGAGGCCAATAACAATGAAAAGGGGCAGAAAATTGATGATGGCCCCGCGGACGACACAATGCAATTTACCTCAGTATTCAAACCCCGAAGTTCAGAGGACACCATGCAGTTCACAGCAATTGGCTCCAGCAATCCTCCTCCTCGGGAAGGAGAAGGTGACACAATGCAGTTTACATCAATGTTCAAACCTAGACAGTCTGATGAAACAATGCAGTTTACGTCTGTTGGCTCGACCAGACCAGCTGCTGAGGCCCGTGATTCTGATGAAACCATGCAGTTTACTAGAATCCTACCACCTGGCGGTGAGAAGAGTCCAGGAGATACCATGCAATTCACTTCCGTATTTAAGCCTAATGAGACACGGGCCCCCAATTTTGATAAGGCAGATGGCGATGATACAATGCAGTTTACCAGCGTGCTGCCAGCGAGATCGACTGGACACAGGGAGTCGGAGGACACCATGCAATTCACATCAGTCTTTCCAAGTAGATCTTCTGCTCCAAGGGAATCTGAGGATACAATGCAGTTTACCAGCGTCCCTGCTGCACGGTCCTCTGCCCCAAGGGAATCTGAGGATACAATGCAGTTCACATCCGTCATCCCTGCCCGTTCTGCTGCTCCAAGAGACTCGGAAGATACCATGCAGTTCACAACAGTTGGATCTAACAACCATCCTGCCCGGGAACGGGATGACGACACTATGCAGTTCACTTCAGTATTCCCCCCTCGTAGCTCTGCACCCAGGGAATCGGAAGACACAATGCAGTTCACCTCTGTATTGCCGCCTCGTTCGAGCGCACACAGGCAAGTTGAAGATAGACCTTTTGGCAGCTCTTCTGCACCCAGGGAATCAGACGATACAATGCAGTTTACTACCATACTACCAGGAGGATCAGCTAAAGCAAAGAACTCTGGAGATGGAGATGAAGACACAATGCAATTCACTTCTGTTCCCTCTACTCGCGCTGCTGCCCCAAGAGATTCGGAAGATACCATGCAGTTCACCTCCGTTTTTAAACCACAGAGTCAGAGAAAGGAAGATGATATGACTATGGAGTTTACAAAGATTCCTAAATCAGTGAGGACGCCGAAAGCTTCTAATTCACCTGCCCAGGATAAGGAAAACGTACGCCTATCTCTTTCGACCAAAGCTACTCCTCCACAGCCACCACGGACTGCTCCTAGAACGTTACAAGAAAAGATTGCGTTACTGACACCTAATAAGGCAATCAAGGTCGACGGTTCCAAGACGACGCCATCAAAGTTCTCCCCAGGGTTTGTCAAAAGAACTTTGTTTGCTGAAGAGCAGACCAAATTCACTCCACTCAAATCAAAGGGACCCAAAAGCATTATTGAATCACCTTCTGTACCCAGTAAGGAAGCTGAGCCTGCAGCACCCGAGTCTGGGAACATTGGCCTGAAAAAGTTTTTGGAAATGGTCGAAGTTGACTTTTTGGACGGGCTATGGAGTGGTGCTAACCGAATGCAGGATTCATTTGGTTTGTCCAACGAGCCAATGGACAACCCAGAGCTAGAAGACTACGCTTTGGCCTATAACCAGTTTCCAACCTTGGAATTGTATGACTTTGGAGTTCGACAGCTCAAGGAACGAATGAAGGATATGGAGACAGAGTTGGAGGAAATTGACAGCGAGGTCCTGGAAAATACCCCCGAGCTTGTAGAACAGTTTCTGAACGAGCCTGGTGTTGGCCGACAGTACATGATGAACCTTTTTAGGAACTCTAAAATTTTGTCCCGAGCTGAAGCTAAGGCTTCTTGGTATGATTGGCGTCGAACTCTGACGGCCGATGTTATGAAGGCCATGGAGAAAAACAAACGTTCTCTAGAAGACGACCTTTCAATTTTGAACAGCCGACGGGAGACGATTGACGAATCACTTGCAAAGCTCACTAACGAGGATGCCGAGCTCACCAAGCAGTTGGAACAATTAGAGTCCCGACACAAGGAATTAGAAAACTTTGATAGGGATGAGTACGAGAAGGTACAGCAGGCCCTGCTAGAAGCCAAACAAGCATTCAATGATGCAAAGAGCCAGGCAGATGTGGTACAAGAGGTTTCCCCTGAAGAAGTGGAACTGGCCAAAACCCGAAAGGCCGACCTCATGAAAGAAGTTCAGGCTGCCGAG
The DNA here is from genome assembly GCA_003705705.2 of Blastobotrys raffinosifermentans. Taxonomy (NCBI): domain Eukaryota; kingdom Fungi; phylum Ascomycota; class Dipodascomycetes; order Dipodascales; family Trichomonascaceae; genus Blastobotrys; species Blastobotrys raffinosifermentans. The sequence goes on along the minus strand of PPJH02000064.1, from coordinate 4,287 downwards.
AAGCTGCAACGGATGAACCAGAAGATGGAGAGTTCCATGGTAGATGAAATTAGCGACAAGTTCAAGAGCCTTCAGAAGGTTACTGGAATTGAACAGTGCCGTCTTGTAGACAATTGCCTGACTGCGACCGTTTTTGAGAGTCTCCGGATCAGACTGGATCTGCCAACCGGAAAGATCGAGACAGCGCTAGTGGACAAGGTGAAGGATGACAATTGCCTGACTTTCTTCCACTCATCTTTATTTGAGGGATTGGAGAACCCTAACATTGCCCAGGTGTGTAATCGGTGGAGAAAGGTGGTTGAATTGAACCAGAGAATGACAATCTTCAGAATCAAGCACATCACCAAAGAATGCAAGATTGTTCAAGCTGATCAAGCCGATGGCAAACAAAAGCTCAAACTGAAAGTGGTTCTGATGCTCGAGGCACATACAAAGGCCATCATTGACGTCTTGATTGACAGCCAGTCCATTGTCACTCTTCCACAGCTCCAGGGACAGGTCAGTCACAAGATCACCTACGGTCAAGCCCAACTACAAGATCTAGGAGACAGCTTCCGATCAGGACTGGACAAGCTAGACGAAGCACTGACTGCTAATTATTAACCTATTAAATCACGTAAACTTATAATTTTTTTTGTATAATGCTAACGGTACTTTGGGAACTAAAGCGAGACAAACAAGACGTGAACAAGACGTAAACAGCTAATGTTAGTAAGCTTGGAAGCTCAGATAGGAGCGAAAGACAATTTGATTTTGTTTCCACATGGTTGTTCGGATGAACTATGCATGATTTGGATCATCATCGCTTCAAGTACTTACAATTGTTTGAAAAAGTATTAAGGAAGATGAAGAAAAAGTTTGGTTTATATATGGTCATTGCGCGGCTGTAGACAAGTCGCCAACTAATTATCATTATGTGAAAAATTAGTTATTTTCACTATCCGTGGTTCATTATGTGGTAATTCGTTATATTTGCAATCTATGGAGCACAGCATCACTATGGTGCCTAAGCAGAACGGGGTCGTAAAGCGTACATTCGGACAGGGTACAATTCCCTAGGGAATCCTCGTTGTTGGGAGGTTAGAATTAGATCCAAGCCAGCTTGGTCAAATAACTGTCGGAACTTTTCGTCAGTTCGGGTAACGGAACTGTCAGTTTCGTCAAAGTCGTCTTCTCCTTCACAATTGTTCTCTTTGACTACAATTATTCCTCCTGGTTGGAGGCCGTTTATGCATCGCTGGAAGAACAAAATCAGGTTTTCGTCAGACAGGTGGCCCACACACCATTGGCACCAGATGAGCCAGTATTTGCCCTGCTCGGGTACAAAGTCTTGCATGCCAACCTGATGGATGGTTCCAATCTTGCCCTGGTCTTTTAATGGTTGCAGTTGGACATGAGCTTGATCCACAAATGACTTTACCGGCTCGACCAAATCCACCTGATCGCACACTTTTCCCAAAAAATCCCGAGTGATACGACCAATTCCTGCACCAACGTCCAGTCCATATTGCGATCCAGGTTTTGGAACCAAGTTTAGTCGCTTCAAAAACGCATTGGAGCCCATAATATCTACTTTAGGCACAACCGTGTTGCCGAATCCGCCTAGCACGCCATCCACCGTGGCCGGAACCGACGACCAGTAGTCAATAGCATCGTTGTACGAAATATGGCTATCTGGGGCCTCTGTCGTGTCCATTTAACCGGTCTTTTTTGTTTCCAAGTGTCGAGGATTAGTTCAATCTAATCTTTAGAAATCTGCTGCGGCGCGTGCGGCGCACTAGTCACTATTCCTTATCCAATCTTTAGTATCGGTACATCTGTTAGGACTCGCGATGACCACGAATCAAGCGTAGGCGCTCATGTGCCATCAGGAGTTTCCTGCAACGATGTGGGTGATGCTCTACAAGCGAGTATTAGGCTCAGTATACGATCAGGGAAGAGGAACATGCGTAATCTTTTTCAGTTCTTCCAATGAAGGATATTGACAGGAGACAATTATAATGATTACATCCTAGAGTGAGTCAGATATTCGAGTAATTCTTCGGGATCCATGCGTGCCAGTGATTTTGGAGTCCGTGCAAGGGCCCATTCCAGTTTCTGAAGCAATTCCTGGGACTCTGAAATCTGCTCCATGACCGTTCTATAACTGCCTTTTCCAAATTTAATCCGGAACGAGCGCTTTTGTTGGTTAGTGAGATTAGATTCATTAACCCTCGTAGAGATAACGCTGGGCACAGATATCGTACTCGTCCCAGCATTGTCAAGCTGACTCTGCATATGGCGTTGGCGTCCTGTTCGAGACGGAATATCCAATATCGATCTAATGTGATCTTGTCTCGGGTGATTTCCTGAGCGAGGTGTACCACCCAGTCGTCTGCACAGGGATCGAAGAGCTTCATCCGCAATCTCATACAAGTAGATATTAACTTCAATCGAATCTCGATTGCGGAGGTCCGCTAAGGTCCTTGCTCCGTGCTCATAGAGCAGTCTCGCTTGGTACTTTGGCCTATAAATCGGTTTGACCCAATGGAGATTGCTGTTTTTCACGGTAAATCTAAGTTCGTGGCCCTCATCAGGTGTAGTGAGCCGGCCGGCCAGCTGTTTCACCATATCTGAGCGATGTTCAAGATTAAGACCTTGACGCAAACAAGTTTGCCTGATGAATTCCGTGCTCAAATACTTCAGTGGAATTGTTGCCCAAATAGGACCATCGGCAAACAATGTGCTCAGATCTGTTTCCATGTCCTGGCCTGGGGTGCCGTGTACGTTTTTAACAAAATCCCACAAGAAGTCATCTCTGACATTTTCCCGGGAAACTTGCAGAGTAGCATACTTCTGCTCAGCAAATATCTGAGAATCTGGATCTGCTACGTCTGGGAGCCCTTTAAAAAGCTCAGTCAAGTTGTCTCTACCTAATGGCGAACTGGCCCCGCTGTCGGAAATGAAACCGTGGATAGACGTACTGGGAACAACGAGAATTGGCTCCTCAATACCACCAGGGCGGATTTGCTCAACATGGATCTGTGGACGTTGATATGGGGGATACTGAGAAGAAATCCTTATTACCTCTCGTTCCCTGAACAAGATGTCAGCGACCTCGCTAACTGCTTGCTCATTGAAGTCGATACTGATTGGGAGAAGATCTGGTTCCGCTAACAGTTCTCGATAGTGAGTCTCAGTAGCGTCGATCAGGAAAGGGAGTTCCCATACAACACCGGACTTTTTGAGCGTAGCAAACAACTTGTGGCACTTATTAAGCAAGTTTGGCGACTTTCTAATCACTTCCCAGTGTGTCAAAAGTTGTGCTCCAGATAAAGCTGCAAATTCACTTGATAGATCTTTTGCAAGGATTTTTAAGCGATGGGTGTAGCGTCGCTCAATGCGCTCCCTATCATTGGGTGCTGCACTATCAAGCTCTTGGTCGTAGTCTGACATCATATCGACTACCGTTTGGAGAGCATACATACACTCAATTCCTCGCTGGCATTTCACCCGACACGCCCATGACAGCACGCGATGATCATCGGTTCGGCGATACTTGTTGACAAGACGCCTGAGGTTACTGGCACTACAATCAAGGTGATGGATAGTGAGAGACTCCAGATCACTGCCTTCATGACCTTTCGTGATGTCCTCTAGAATAACCGTGTCTACAAGGAGTCCGGTAGCACCCACCCAATGCATTCCAACATTCAACAAATATTCACTAGACTCAGTGACTGCAGTCTCATTAATGTACGTCGGGAAGAATGGGCATCCCTGCATAAGCCGAATTAATTCCAGATAACAGGGCCACAGATCACCATCAGGCTGCTTGCTCTTTTCTCCTTCATTTAAGCGCAACCCGTCAGGCGACAGGGTGTCTTGGAGCCTTGCCTCTCGACGAATTGCTTGATACCATCGACTGGCACTGTCTTCAGGCATATGGAGCTTTCTTGTAATCATTCGGGGGCCTACATGACATGGAGTCATATCCAGGTCGATCCTGATTAACATGTCACCTAATTCATGTACGGCATTTTGATGTATGGCGCCTGGCTTCAAAATCATATAACTCCAAAAAAATCCAATAGCTACGATACCCTTGATTCTATATTTTTCAAGAGTCTCGTCAATAGTTTTCTCGTTAAATTTTCCTCCTGGAATATAGACAATCATTTCGTCGGTTACCTCGTACGCTCTATCAATGGATTGTTGCAACCGCATGGAAAAGGTGTTCTCGGGCTCAACTGTAACTGAAACAAAGCTCTCTTGACAGTTTTGCTTAACCAAATAGTCACGAATACC
>PPJH02000063.1:0-65366 GCA_003705705.2 Blastobotrys raffinosifermentans | reverse complement strand
TTATCATACTTGCCTTCCAAGCAAGTGACAGGGGTTCGATTCTCCTATCGCTCATTTTTTTTGCTTATGAAACATCCATACATTGTCCGCAAAAGATATCCCACTGCAATGTTTGGAAGAACTAGCACATCTTCCGTGGTCATTAGTTATGATAAACATTAAGCATTACGAATAATAATGGGTATTGTGTGCTCCTCCTGAATTATTTATTAATTCCTGTTCCTGTTCTGGCGATGACGTCGTATATTATGTAATACTATGCATTAACTATTTAGCAATCGTACTTGCGTTTCCTACAATACAATTATCGATATTTAGAGTCCTATGTACTTCCAGGAGTACTCAGATCCTTTTTGCGTTTCCTATTCAATCCAATCCATTTCGATATTTAAAGTCCTATCCTATGTATTTCCAGGGGTACTCAGAAGGACTAGGTCTAACTAGCTACAAGCAAGCGGATGACGTTAAAATACCTCGATACCCTCAACCGAGACTTTCTCGGTTCTCTCAAGTAGATTTTGAAACTCAGGCTAGCCAGTTTGACTTCGACTTAGCAGTAGTAGTGGTCCCGTTGTTTGAAATCTCGACATGGGGTATACAACAACAACAAAATTATCATTATTTCTGGACGCACTTTGGTCCGTGACCGCACAAACACCCGAATACTTTTCGAACCATAAAGATCAAGTGTTTAGATGCCGCTTCCCAATTCATTGAACCCTTTGATTTAGCAACGAAGTAGTCACCTATTTTCACTAGAAGTGACTATGCCTACCATAAAGTAAAGATCTTAAAGTTCTAGACGTTTAGTGGGTACATACAGATTTCCATTGAGATTCGGTGACTTATTTTAATTTTTAGTTTTATAACTTTTTCTCTTTAGGTATCCTTTAAGCCACTATTAGCGAAGATTATCGAATCAAATTCATAAATTTTGTTATTTTCGAGAGGGCACCTGATAGTAGGACCGACGCAGCCAGATTATAGCTAGTTAGACTAGCTTTCCCCATATGATAATATAGAGCTGTAGTGTACAGAGGGTATCCCGGCACCATCGCAAAGAAGCACTTTCTTTTGTGATTTGGCCCGAGAGATTATGTACTGCCTGCTAGTCAGGCCAGCGAAACAAGCTTGTACCTAGTTATACCTAGTCATTCGGAATACCCATCGAAGTACAAAGAACTTTAAAATCGATATTTGTGTTGTATTGCATTGTAGCTAGTTAGAGTAGTCCTTCTGCGGTACTCTTGGGAGAGCTTTAAAACTATCGTTATCGTTGTTGTCGTTATATTAAGCGATGTAATTTTTGCACTAGTATGTGCGCTGAAAGTATTTGCACTATCCAAATAGATCGATGATTTTAAAGATTGTTTATTCAACTAATCAAGCGGTTCAATGAGGTTGGCTTTTGTACAGTTGACGAATGGCGATACTAAGCCTTAGAAAGCATTGGTTGCAATAATATAGTCGCCATTACTCTATAAGCTTGTCTTCTGAAATGATCAAATTCGAGTAGACTGTTGCAGTAAAAAATATCTAGTTATCCAAAATAAACCAACCCAATACTGGGCGCAATCGTTGGGAACACTATATTGATTTTCTAATTAATACCAGATATTGAACAAGTATCTACTCCTACGTACTAATTTTATTAAACCCATCTATACCAATTTTGATAAAGATAATTTTGCAGAATATTTTAGAGCAGGGAGCAATCTTTTACTTGCAGTATAAATAAAGTACTGTAAGATAAAAAAGTACATTACTCAAACAAGGCAATTTAAGATAGTAGTACAATACAAGTATCGATTTTTAGAGTCCTATGTAAGATAGTAGTAGAATTTTATTTGAAAATTCCCACTCAGGCTCGCCATCTCTAGTTCAAAGCGTTTTCCAGTATTCTGATATATACAGAAGTACTATCATGGCGGCTAGGAATATTGTATTTGTAAACCCATCTTTTTCTGTGAAACCAGCGTAACCTGTTTCGGAAAATTAAATATAGACAGATCACCAAACAAGCGTGTCACTATGACTGAGTCCTGAGTTCACATTGAAAGTAGCTCAGGTAGCTTGTAGCCAAGCAGATTATCCGCTTATCTTGTAACGAGATCTATATAAAATATGCTAGGTTACATCGAATACCAAATTTTTTCTCTCTCCATGCTAGTAGGGCCAACGCTGCCACTTACAAAGGGTAACTTCAGAACTTGATCTCAAGATTTTGCTTAACACTAAGCGCGGCTTGAACGCGGTGGTCAAGTTCCTTGTAAACTCACCGCAACTTCTCCATTGATGGCTGAACGTTTTATATAAACGTCGCTTATATGGGTCTTTTCCCTGTTGGCTCAAGGAGTAGAAATCACCCTGATCAGGCCAAGAGGTTTTCCCCATATACTCTGTATAGTACAAAACTGTACTACACAGAGGGTATCCCGGCACCATCGTAACGAAGCACACTCTCTCTCTGTGATTTAACACAGAGAGATCTAGTGCTTTGACCCCAACAAATTATGTTCCGCCTGCTAGTCGGGCCAACGCAACAAGCTTGTAGCTAGTTAGATCTAGTCCTTCTGAGTACTACAGAGTACATAAAACTCTAAACATCGAAATTTATTATTATTATTAGTAGGGCCAACGAAATAAGCCGTAGCTAGTTAGAAGTACATAGGACTAAAAATCGATATTCATTGTTGTTCTCTCTTCATGGGAACATGTGTATGCCTTGCTTATTTACACCGTCCTTTGTTGGTAGTGACCAGTCAATGAAGAAAGTTTTCAACAATTACAAACCATTCCATTCTCACACAATTGAATTAGCTACCCTAGTAAACGATCACAGTCTATCATGGTCTACGTGACTTTTACAAAAGACTGTACAATACAATTATAGATTTTTGAAGTCCTAATAATAATAATAATAATAAATTTCGATATTTATAGTCCTATGTACTCCCAGGAGTACTCAGAAGGACTAGGTCTAACTAGCTACAAGCTTGTTTCATTGGCCCGACTAGCAGGCGGAACATAATTTGTTTGAGTCGAAGTTTTGAAGTCCTATGTACCTTCGAAATACCTAGTCAAAAAAACAAAACAAAACATAATTACAAAGAGAATAATATTTACTACATCCTACTGGTACGTTGATTGAAAAGTGAACAAAATTATTATATGCCTACTCCATGCAGGGATTGTGGTTTGCGATTCAGTGTGTAATGTCTTCGGGCATTACAATACAATACAAATATCAATTTTTAAAGTCCTATGTAAGTAACTTCCAAGAGTACTCAGAAGATGTTTTCGAGCATTGTAGCTGTCATTACAGTAGACGCAAACCACAGATGTTTACCTTCCTAACGGAATTTGATACTTTCAACTGCTAGCAGGAGTGCATAATTCCACAAGTTCAAAGCACAAACAAAAATAGTGGTTGCTTTACGACGCAAAGGGTCTACACGTCTAAAGATTGTATATTAAATTGACTAAAAGTTAAAGGTTTTTCGATGGTGCTGGATTATCCTCTGGACAGGTAGAGTATATGGGAAAGTTGCCCCTTGTAAATTGCGATGTGCTGCACAACAACAAATATCGATTTCTAGAGTCCTATGTACGTTCAACATACTGCGATGTGCTGCAATACAAATACAAACTCCCTTCATTACCTTTCAGAATTATTGCAAATGGTATCTAAGAATACTAGATAGATATGTTTACACGATAGATTCGCCAGAAGCTCAAAAAGAACGTATTTCATTGGAAATTATTGGAAGGTGGAAATAATCGATTATTAAGGTCTATGTATATACGTATACCTATATTTGTTGGATGCTGAAGGTAATAATAATAATAATTGTCGATATTTAAAGCCCTATGTACTTTCGAAAGCTGAAGTACATTTCGTATAAATATTAGAAAAAATAATACAATACAATACAATACAAGTATCGATTTTTAGAGTCCTATGTACTTTCAAAATACTCAGAAGGACTAGGTCTAGCTCGCTTGGTATTAAGCAAAATCTTGAGATCAAGCTCTGAGGTTACCCTTTGTAAGTGGCAGCGTGCTGCCGAATATTTCTCACATTCCTGAAGGATATGAGAGACATTCTGCAATTGGTCTGGCGAGCAGGTACAATTGCCTGGTCTGTCTTTACTACCAATAAGCTGGTAGTATGCGCCAAAGTCACCGCGATTTACGCGGAACTGTACTAATCTGCTAAGTATATTCCTTGGTTGCTGATGCAAAAAGGTCCTTAGTGGATTAGGGTTGTCCGGGCTGTATAGCGTGGATCCCGTGTATTCCCGATACCACTTGCCAGCAGAATCTGAGGAATACCGGTGGGCCCATTCGCGTACAACGTTGTTGTCGTGTGCATCCTTTCATAGAATAATAATACAAGAGTAGTATTCGATTTTTCATTATATTTACATGTTGATGATATACATGTATTATATGATATTAAAGGACTATAAATATCGAAATTTATTATTATTATATGATATTAAAGATAAATAATTACTAAGACCAGTCTTAAGAAATTCTTGGTGTTTTAAAAGGATTGACTCTAGTCTGGTCATTGGATTCTTTTGGACTTTAAGTTTTTTTACTATACAATATACAGTCAAGAATACAATACAATACAATTATCGATATTTAGAGTCCTATGTACTTCCAAGAGTACTCAAAAAGAATACTATCTATTACAAGTTATTGATTGCCATTTTACTTGGAAGATTCTATTTATTCTATTTGTAAAAAATCTAAACCAGATAAGTAGAGTGCATCAATCACAGGAGTCTGCTTAAAAAGCAATTTTTAACTCTATTAGAAGAATTATTCACAACATTTGTCTAGATGAAATTGCCATGTCAATGTAGATTATATTTGACTGAAAGCTAAAAATGACTGAATTAGGTTTAATTTTTAATAACCTTCTCCCCATATAATTTCTGAAGGGGAGTTCGGCACCATTAAAAGAGTGAATTCGCCCTAGAACTTAGCATACTGTAATAGCTGCACTAATGTATGTTAATCCCTGTAGATAGGACCAAAATTTTTTCTTTAATTTGTTCATTCGATCATGATTGTATTTCATGCAAGAAAAGAACTGAAATTTAGAAGTTGACTGTGCTTGCTTTATAACAAATAATTGGAGATAGTGAAAGGAGTGTATTACTTAGCTTGGTCCAATATGGTGGCAGTGATACGCCAGATCTGGAGAATGGCGATGACACCCAAACCGTATGTAGAATCCAGGAAATGGATTCTAAGCGATTGATGATCGCCTTCCACAATTGAATGAGAGCCAGGGAGACTGGTGATGCTGAAGAGATGGAGCAACTGGAGTGTACAATAATAATAATAATTGCCGATTTTTAAAGTCCTATGTACTCCAGGTGTACTCAGAAGGACTAGGTCTAACTAGCTACAAGCTTGTTTCGTTGGCCCGTCTAGCGGGCAGAACATAATTTGTTGGGGTCAAAGCACTGGAGTGTACAAGTAGATGGCTCTGGCTTCCACAGATTCCTGAATGTTTTGCACAAAAACAAAACGACAACAGACAACGTGAAAATTAAAGCACATCAATCACCACACAATGGCAATAAGTATTAAGAAAAAATGGTAGGGCAAATTTTATATATAACATATAATCATTGCGTAACAGGAACACACAATATTTTTAACTTACATTCCTCTCCACACAGAGTATGGGTGCGACTGTCTTACCTGCTGTAGAAATGGTTTAGCTGTGTTGTCGACTCGGGGTAGCGGAACATTGTGGACTACGAATTTCTAGAGAGCCCAGGATTCCTACGAACGCAGACAACTGTGTGCCTTTTCGGGATCCTAAGCATGCGGATACAATACCATTATTAGTTGGCTAAGATTAATTAGCCCCGGTCGATCGGCATGACCCAGTTCGGACTACAATACAATACAATACAAATATCGATTTTTAAAGTCCTATATACTTTCAAAAGTTCGGACTAGTGAATCGTATCAAATTTAGCATTGTCCTGCCATATATCCCTACAGCAGGCAAAAATCATTTTAATTTTGCCATTCCTAAAGAGTAGTCCTTCTGAGTATTTTGAAAGTACATAGGACTCTAAACATCGAAAATTATTATTATTATTATTATTATTATTCCTAAAGAGAAATAAATAAATGCGTTAATAAATAAGATAGTTGGAAATAAATATATGTCTAGAATATATAATCTGAAGCTTTCTTATATATGCATACATAATAGAATAGACATATATAATAGTCTTCCAAATGCTGGGCTACTAGAGGACTTGTGAGGTAATATTGAAAAGATTATCTAGAGAAAATAGCGCTCCTGGTTGCCACCTAGACGGTATTCTATATTATTTATTACCTTTGCATTTTGCACGTAACAAAAACAGGACAGCAAGAAGTGGGAAGGCAGATATCTGGAGTACTGAGGCGAAGTGGTTATTTAATGAAAATGCGAAATACTGTCATAAACTCCACATTCTATTATTGTAACAGTAAACTTCCTATTTTATTTTCCAAGAGGGATATTAGAGGAATAGAAATATAGCACTAAATGCTTCTCTGAAATTTTGATTCACCTCGAGAAGATTATTTCGTCAAGGAACCTACTCAGTGCTCTATATTATACGAAGCCTTCGATGATACCTCCCATTATATATGTATAAAATACATGCTCCCCGTGCGTCCTCTAAATGGTTGGTATGAAACCCGGTTGCGGTTAATGAACTAAGAACACTAGCAGAACTAGGGCAACTTTCTGAGAATACTAGGACTAAAAATAATAACCCTCCAGCGAACACTAACAACAACTTGTTATTACTATTCTCACTCTGCATAATGCCGTAGCGTCTTCTTCTTGTTATTGTACACCATCGACACTCATAATCCCTACGCAGCATTTCCTTATTCTGCTGAGGACACCGCGCTTGGAACGGTTAACTTCCCCGGTGGTCTTTAATTCTGAGTACTTTTGAAAGTACATAGGACTTTAAAAATCGATAATTATTATTATTATCACTGTGCATTGACCCTATAGAGATTATGTACTGCCTGCTAGTCGGGTCAACGAAACAAGCTTATAGCTAGTTAAATCTAGTCCTTCTGACTACTCTTGGAAGTATATAGGATAGACTTTAAATATCGATATTTGTATTGTACTGTACGTAGATGTTGCAGATATGTTACTGCTGCCTTAACGGACAAGAACAACTAGCATTTTAGGGAGGTAGTTGATTAAATTTCCATAAGCATAATATTAATAAAGAGATATATATATATCTAAAATTGCAAAGCAAACAAACAAACAAATAAAAAAAAAATTATTTTAATGCAAATAACAATAGCCACTTGGATGTTTCACAATGATAATATTAACTTCGATGAAATAAAAAACGAACGACTCTCTACAAGTTCCAGTAAACTGACAATAACTGAGTGAGGATGTCGATGTATCGTCAAAACCTGAATTGGCCAATCGTCTTATTTTCACCTGGTGGTGATCCCCGTTCAGTATGGCATGATTTTAGCCAGTCTAGTCATCATATCTCCATAAATCTCCCCGATAGTGATATCTCCTTGTACACCATGCCGTTACCTCATAGTCGCCTAACATAACTTTTCGTGCAGACCTATAATAATAATAATAAATTTCGATGTTTAGAGTCCTATGTTCTCTATAGTACTCAGAAGGACTAGGTCTAACTAGCTACAAACTTGTTTCATTGGCCTGACTAGCAGGCGGAACATAATCTCTTGGGGTCAAGCACAGAAAAAGGGTGCTTCATTACGATGGTGCCGGGATACCCTCCGTGCAGACCTAGACCTAGTGGAGCTTGCTCTATACGCAACCAGTTAGACCTAGTCCTTCTGAGTACGTTTGAAAGTACATATGACTTTAAAAATCGATATTTGTATTGTGTACGCAGCCAACGCTCCAGCAGCACCGTCTATCGCTGCAACTAGGCTCCATAGTGTATAACAAGCCTGCTTGCTGACGGTATCAGTCTGGGCCAGTCTCTGTGCTCTATACGCATCACACGCAAATTCTCTCTGGCTATCGGCTAGACCACGTACGCGATACAGTGCCGCCAGCGCTCCCATAGCAAGGGAGAGCCATACCTTATCTCCCACAGCAGGTACCTTCATGTTGATGAGCCCGGTGATGTCCAATGGTCATACCGGAGAAGGGTCCATCTAGTATGAGTTCATGGCGGAGAACAAATATGCATGACAGGATGGAAGAGGACGGGTACCTTTAGGACGTAGTATTAGGCCGCGAAAAATGTGTCTCAGATAAGGTTGCATGAGGAAATGGGCGGTCATCGGCGTCGGCAAACGTCATACGTGTTTAGGAAGTTGGACAGGAATGGGTATGTTGGGAGCGAGAAACTGCAGTGCAAGTGGGGACACGATGTTGAAGTAGAATATTAACGAGAAGTAGTTATAACTGGCCTATTAGTTATTGGCTGTATTCCATCACTGCCAACCAGACTCCATAATCCCCAGCCCGTAAATTTCGGACAGTTCGTGGTCTTGTGTTGGAAGACTGTATGCTTCGCTCATAGCCCTCATTCCTACACTCATGGATCACAAAGACGCCTAAGATATTCTCCGGATCCACATTGTGTTTATCTACTTCTCCTCCCTAGTTTGGGTTCGCAATATAATCTTCGGTCAAGTTGCCCAACCGCCTCTGATATCAGCCTGTCTAAGATACTCAACGAACTTATGCCGAACAGTGCGGTGTCCACTCGTGTACAGCAAGGCAGGCCCATTAAATATAGCTGGTATAGCTGTCGATTTCCGATAGCTAGAGTGTGCCCCGACCCATGCCCTATGACGCTCTGCCCTGCATATTTGTTCTCCGCCATAATGCTCCGACTATTTGCTCGTGATCCTAATGCATTTTTGTTCTCTGTATGAGTGGCCACGTTTGCCGAGTGACCCATTGGACAATCACCGGCATTAAGTGTAAAATATAGAGACAACGACAGTAAACGGTAAATTGCTAACCCATATTCAACATGGAGGTACAGGTACTAAATATGGCATCTTCTTCGGGTTTAGATCTGATTGGGAGAGATAATGTATGGCTCACTACCGTTGCAGTGGGAGCGCTGTCGGCACTGTATAGCGTACGCGGTATGGCCAATTATGAGAGAGAATTTGCGTGTGGTGAGTATAGGGCACAGAGACTGGCCCAGGCTGATACCGTCAGCAAGCAGGCTTGTTATACACTATGGAGCCTAGTTGCAGCGATAGAGAGTGCTGCTGCGGTCGTGGTTGGACTATATGTAACCAACGTTGACGCTAGCGGGTGGCAGTGGTGTAAAGGCTCAGAAAAGGAAAAAACAAAGTCTGTTGTACCAAGAGTTATGTTAGGTAGCGACTATGAGACAGGAGGCAATATGGTGTTATCAAATTACACAAGTGTATACAAGGAGATCTTAACTATTCAGGAGATTTATGGAGATATGATCCAGAACATGACCAGACTTGCTAAAATCGTGCCAATACAGGAATTCAGCAAGAGAAATAATGAGAATGATACCGATAATGCGAGTGCAATTACATGGTCATTCGACGCTGGAGATCACCTAAAGACTGCTATCGCACCACCCGGTGAATTCAATAAGACGATTGCCCGATTCAGAGACTACCAATTGAACATTAACACGTTAGATGTAGATGATGTGGGACCAAATTGGTTATCATTTAACTCTTATGGGGTTAATCTGGATACTGTGTATCTTATTGAGCATCACTTCACTGACATATTGCAACGGTACTCAGGGATGGGTGGTCCGCTTGGACAGCAGACATTGCAAGTACCTGATAAATATTGTTTGACTCTGGGTCTCAGTACAACACCAGCGAAGGATTCGATTATTGTAGGTGACGTGTACGCCAGGGCTTACGGAGGTATTGGCACTATATGTCAAGAAGACTAGATGTCACAAAAAATTGTTTCCTCAAACAGAAAATGAGGTGGAGCCTCAGTTCTCATGCTATATATCTGTATCTCTACTAGGCCATAACCCCCGTTAACCCCGTTATGACGACATGTAGAAGGAATATTCCATATAGAGAAAGTAGCGCGACAGTCTCTACTGTGGTGCCCCCCACTACAGTGCCGGTGTTATCGTTTGCTTATCTATATCGGCTATTTCCACATCAGGAAGGTAGTGCGACAGGAGGTTAAATTCTGGGGAAGGCGACCGCATATAAAGTTTCACCGTTTGCACACGCTCAATAATTTAACTATGTCCTTACCTGAGGAGGTTGTGATCATTGGGGCTGGTGTTTTTGGCTTGTCTACAGCTCTAGCGCTTGCAAAACAATCCCCTTCTACTAAGGTTCATGTGGTAGACAGATTCCAGCCTCCAGTGCCAGATGGCACAAGCACAGACACTACCAGATGCCTCAGATATGACTATGTTAATAAAACATATGCAGCTCTAGCGGTAGAATGCATGGACCTAATCAAAGACGACCCCGAAATATCACCATTCTTCCACCAGACTGGTATGACATTTGTGTGTGATGATACTACGGAGGACAAATGGTATCAACTTTGGACGTCACACCTAAACTCTATTCGTAGCATACATTCACCTCCTTGTGATGTATCTTTTTATAATTCGCCGACTGACGTGTTCGAAAGAATTCATGGTGAGCCTCCTGCAAAGGATGTTTTGAGATGGCGCAGAGGCTATACAAATAACCGTGATGGATTCATCGATGCAGCAAAGAGTATGGGTGCCTACTACGAGAAGTGTGTTCGAAATGGTGTCAACTTTACGTTTGCTGAGGTCACCGAGATTGTGTACAACGATACGACGGCTAAAGGCGTCAGGTTGGGTGATGATAGGGTCATTGACGCAGACTTGGTGATTGTTGCCGCTGGCGCCTGGAGTTGCAAGCTGGTGGACCTTGGGGACAAGTGCAAGTCAACGGGCATAGAAGTAGCATGGTTCAAGGTCACTAAGGAGGAAGAAGAAAAATGGGCTAACATGCCAATTACGACAAATTTATCAACAGGGATTAACATCTTTCCGCCCTATGAAGGGGAAATCAAATGTTTGCGACGATCCCCGGGTTATAAGAACACGGTCACCGTGAAACACCCCGACCCGCTTCGCACGGATACTGTGACGCTGTCCTACCCAAGGACAATTGTATCGCACCCAAACGACTGGATTCCTAAGGAGGCTGAAGAGGCTATTAGGCTCAATCTAAAAGAAATTATGCCTTCTCTTAGTGACCGTCCATTTGACCGAACAAAACTCTGCTGGCTTACGCAGACAAAGGACTCAAACTTCATAATTGACTTTCATCCTGATGTCCAGAATGTATTAATTACAACTGGAGGTTCGGCTCATGCGTGGAAATTTGCCCCCATTCTTGGTGATAAAGTGCTCGACTTGTTGAGAGGCCAATTGGAACCTACTCTGAGGCAGATGTGGGCATGGGGGAGGCAAGGACACGACAATAGCAGTGCCCCGAGAATGGAGGGGGAACCTCCAGAGTTGTCCCGAGTAGTTAGGGCTGTAGACAAAATTTAGCGAGGTTCATGATTAATAATGAACCTTGAACCGAAGCTTCCAGGCTGCGGGGAAGGGTCCCTGAGGATCCGCGGAGCTCCGTCAGACTGCAAGAAGGGTACGGAAACCTCGGTCCGAGCAACTATATATATATCTTACAAATACAGACTGTTCCATATAGATCATGTCGGAGATTCATAACATTGTTATTTTGACGCCCCAGGAGGGAAAGCTGGACGAACTGGTGAAAGCTTTCACTGATTTGTCTGAGAAAGTGAAGGCAAACGAGCCAGGAACACTGGTGTATTTCCTTGTTCAGCCGAAGGGAGCAAATGAAGTCATCGTAGTGGAAAAGTACGCTGACGAAGATGCGTTGAAAAAGCATGGTCAGACGGATTACTTCAAGGAATTTTTCCAAAAGGCGGGGGGACTTCTGGCCAAATCTCCAGAAATCAAGACCTCTTCGTTCCTCACCGGATTCGAATCAAAGATCTGATAGGTAATTGTAGACCGATAATTGTGAGTTCCATCTTTTAAACAATAAATATTCGAATCGATAGTTTAACCATCCGTCTGTAGACTTCGAACAGGCTCCGCGAAAGGTTTCAAACACGTTCAGAACCCTTCTTACAGCTCTAGTGAATCGATGTAAGGCGGAAGAGCGATCCAATAGGGAAGCGCCTGAAATGCATCGCTTCCGACATTCTTCAATTAAGTTGCCTAAGGTTCTTTAGCTGGCACTCCATGCGTCAGAATGTTGGAGACTTCGGAAAGATCTGTCAGGAGAAGCGCAGGCCCGCCCGCCAGCAGGTTGGATTGGCTGTCATTCCAAAGAGTTCCTTCCTTTTAGACCAATGGGGCCATAACATCTGAAGAACAGACTGACATGTCCCAGAACTTATGGCTTAGGAAACTACTTCATCAATACTCTGTTAGTATTTCTTGGCCCCAGCTAGAGACTGTTAGATGTCGACTACTTCAGAGGGGTGACGTCATGAGCTGGTTGAGTACTATCCAGCGCCCCAACCCACTAGCATAATACTGGATAGAGCGCCTGGTTTGTATTCATGACTGAACCACTCGGCCAAACGTAGACATTGAAACTTCGAACCGAGCGAATCACCGTTGTGGGGCCCCACATGAATCGGCGGACAGTCACAAATAACGTTGTTTACAGGCCGCATGTAGGTTTCATCTGGGGCGATCCGAAATCCATGCCACACATGTCAATGTTAAAATTACCTTTAGAACTTCAGGATAAAATTTTCCAGTTTTTGTCGATCGAGGATCTGAGAAAGGTAAGCTTTGCGTGCCAGTCGCTGAGGAGGTTGCTTGAACCAAGACTTTGGCGCCATATCCACATAGAACTAGGAGACCCTGAAGACGAGGTTGGGAAATGTAAAAGTCACGGAGCTGCGTGGAGATCCCACTTTTTTAGAGAAGAGTGCTATTACTGTGACTCAACTGTAGAAGTGAGACGACATGAAGGAAAGTTGAGGCGTTTTCTAGACATTGGCCCCGCTCAATTTAAGCATGTTGAAATTCTTACCTTGACATTTGATGGCCGGCCATACCCATTCGGTGAGCAGGACTTCGTCGCTTCACTATTTGATGGAAACACAAGCAAACTCACCGACGAACAGTTGCGCCATTGGCAACTATTGATAAGGCTTTTATACACTGTTCTGCCTGAAAATTGTGTTAATGTCCGCCTAGTGCGATTGAGGCGTTTACATATTGAGTCACGTCTGCTTGCTGGATCATTGCGCAAAGATCACACTCAAGATGTAATTAAGTTATTCACCAGATCTTTCCCTCGCGCTCGATTTGATGTTTACTATGGACTGGATTTCAAAATAACTCCATTCAATGGTCAAGCCGGGAATTATTTCCAGATACGCACCCTCTTTTTGGCCCAGGCTGTCGAGAATCCCTCAGCTATGATAGATTTCTTTCTCAATGGAGTCAAGCTGCCGAATGTGGAGCATCTCACCGTACACTCGCGGTATCACTACTTTGCAACACAAGATTCCTTGCAAACCTTCTTCAACTCCTGCAAAAAGCTAAAAAAACTTGAGCTATACGGTTTGTGTAGCTTAGATCTTTCTTGGGATTGGGTACCTAATACGGTGACCAATCTATATTTGTATTCGAGCTGTCATTTCAGCATGCCTGTCTGGCCACCACGAGGGGACATGACAAATCTCCTAAATGTGAAAGAACTGGGATTAGGAGGAGATGGATTTGAGTGGCCATACATCAATGCCGAGTTTCCTAGCCTGAATAGCCTAGTTATTCGCGGTCTTGACAAAGGCTTTTCCAATGCTGGTCTAGAGGAATTTCTTCAACGAACGCACATCCGTCAATTGAAATGGAGAGGGTTCAGCTATGACCAACTACTGTCTGTTTTGCAATTCTGTCCTTTTATTGAGCATCTTGATGCCAGTGGCACTTCATATACTTTATTCCCTTCTGCTGAGGATGGACCAGATTTCTCAAAGTTCCCTCGCAACCTGAAGTCCATGGCATTCGAAACTATGCATTCTCCTGTCATTATACGTGACCTGGTCTCTTCTCTCGCTAAGAATAACCCAGATCTCGATGAGGTGGTTGTCAATTCGGCTCTTGTAGACAAGGTTTGTGTCGAGTTTTCCTTGACCAGACCCAAGTGCAGCTGTGGCTACACACTTTACCGTACTGAATTTCCTACTGAACTCGTAAAATGAAACACATCTGAGATATCATTATCTGCTAACATTTATCGCTAAATGGAGGTCTGACGAGCTTTTTACGGTGTATAGAATGTGAGAGGGGCCACATTGGGCAAATTAATTAGGTATGTCACAGTCCATTGCATACTTACTTGGACATCTCACTATTCCTAGACTGAAACTAATCAAAAATTGAAAAGAGACTACTCTGTAAAGAATACATACAATACAATAAATGGGAATGGGACGTGAAGAGCTTCATACTCAAAAAAAAAAAAATTGCGTCAGCCCGGAATCGAACCGGGGGCTCATCGATGGCAACGATGAATTTTACCACTAAACCACTAACGCTGATGACATAAAATTTTCTGAGTCATATTTCAATAGATTTTCAAATGCATCACGTGATGTCCCGTGATCTGTAGATCCATTTCTTTTCTCTTTTTGGGTGGTGATTTCAAGTCAATTCCTACCGCTGTTGGATTGGATTTCGTTATTTAGAGTCCTGTGTACTTCCAAGAATATCGCAGAAGGACCAGATCTAAATATTGCAATTCATTCATTCATGCTTTGCGATGGTGCTGGAATCCCTTCTGAACATTACAGCATATAGGATTGCGGCCAATATTTGAGCCAATGTGCAGACTCGGAGCCCTGGGAATTTCCACGACGCAATGCGTATAGGCGATGACATGGACAAGGTGTATACGATTCAGGACAGACATCATATAAATGGCTACCGCTAGGACAGAACGCATCGAGGTAGGACCAATCGAGATGCCAGATAGTTATAAAGGGGTGATGACTGCCCAATTGCAGAAAGAGACGAAAATCGCTTTTTTTGGATGTCGTTATGTTGGCCACTGTGCTAATAACTGCCGGAGAAGGGCTAAAAACGGAAGACGGACCTAATTGTGATGACTATCAGCCGTGTAACGGTCCATCGTCTAGGAGATGCCATGATGCATGTCAAGGTCGAATGACAAAAAAGATTCAACTACAGCACCATCTGTTCACGCGTCGTCTCCGACCGCATTACTGGGTATGGCTCTTAGGTGCTTAACTATGACTGATCGGACGGGAAGTCGTGCTTTCACCTAGATATGGCCGTAGCTGTTAGGAAATTTTGCTGGAGTGACGTCAAGATGTGGATGGTAGATGAGCAACAATTCCATATTAAGTCATAAACTACAATAACATCAACAATTTCGATCTTTAGAGTCCTATGTGCTTTCTAGCAGTCATAAACTAATCGAACAGTCAATTATCCACAAGACTTGAGTCTGTACAGGCAGAGTTACAGCTTGTAGAAATCTCATACCACTTCGCTGCACTCTAAATATCGAAATTCAATTCAATCTACTTCGTTCCTAAAGAAAAGAGTTCAGGGATTCCGAGGTGGCATCAATTACTTGCTGACCACCGTTGTCAGCGCTAGTTGTTTATTAGCCTAACAATTTCATGCTTTCTTCATCTTCGATCCTTGTGTCTTGTTATTGAATTGTCTCTTCTTCTTCGTAGATGATTTGGAGGTCTTGGAATGAGTTACTCCATTCGCCCATCTAAGGAACTTTGGAATTAGGGCTGGATTCTTTTCCAATGCCGTATCTAACACTCTCAGACATGCCTCATGTTGCTTACGTTGACTTGCAACGTCATCCCTACTAGACATTGACCGTAAAATCTCCCAGGAGTCTTCTTCAGTTAAGATGCTTAGTCTCACCTATTGCCATAATGGCATCACTGGCAGGTCTTGGGATTGATACAGTTTTAGTGAAAGCCTTCTTCCTGAGAGACTCAGTGTAGGCCACTAATTTCTCAAAGGTAAGCTTAGTGCCAGTCCTTGGATGATATTTTTCCGGATCAAGCTCAGAATATCTGTCTAGACAATATTGTGGGTGATAGCAGTTGTGTGCCCAACGTAGTATTATATAATACTCCATTGGATTAAGATCACCACTCTTGTTCCGCTCAAAAATAAATTTCAGTGACCGAACACAATCCAGTACATGGTGCACTAATTTAATTGCCATGGACATGTGACACGCTCCTGGATAATCTCTAATCACTGTAAACACTTTCAAGATACGATCCACAATTTCTTCTCTGTCCAAGTTACAGGTTGATTCTTGAAAGAAATGTGACACTTCTGACAATTGTGCAGTACCAAAAGGAACCATCTTTTTAATCTTCGATGGCATCTTCTTGAGAATCTGTTTAGTGGCCAAGGCAGATGCCTTCCCCCTAACAATGTACTGAGTCAGTATTTGGTACTGCACGATATCGGATTTCGAGTGTTTAATGATATCCCTAGTAGTATTCGGATCCAACAAGTATTTGTACTCCGACAGAATGTATGATGTTCTTTTTTCATTATCTGCAAGAATTTCTTCTCTTGTGGGAACTGTCGCATTTTGAAGCTCCATTTCATCGATCAACAATGTCACTGTTGCGAGATTCATATTGCTCCGGTCAATAGTTTGGCCCTTGCAGGTCTTCAACGGGATCTTGAAGCCATACTGGTCCCATATGGCTTCGACAAAGTCTCTCTCAAAAGACCTCAACTGAAACTGAAACAGATCAACCCCCTGTAACTTTTTCAATTTGTCAGAATCGAATTTATATGTGAATGCACTCTCCGGAACTCCACTTGATCGTAAGTAGGTCACAACTTTTTCCCAGTTTTCGCCAGTTGAGAACCTTGGAATATCTAGAGCTGGAATTTCTTCCTCTTTGAATCTCAAGATCTTGTCAATGTCAAGATTGTCAAAGTGTAATGGATGATCTGTCGTGATCGAACTCATAGCGGTGTTTAGAGCTCAAGGTCCAACGTCGATAAATTTCTATGTGCAACTTTTATACCAACAGTAAATCCTGGTGTTTGTTTCAGAGCTTGAAGTAGTGTCTTACTTCCTCAAAGATGTTACTTCCTTAAAAGTACGATTCTTATCTCCTCAGAACGGAGATATTACCATCACAACAACAGGATTTCAGCCCTTCATGGCGGGGTAGTTGTCTTTGTTTAACGTTTTGCAGCAAATTTGAGCAAATCTAATGAGAATGAGTGTATTGACTTTGACTTGACTTTAAATCAGGCAGTCTTTTTGAAAAGTCACATAGATCATGGTAGACTGTGTTCATATATACTTGTACTTACTAGTTCAGTTGTTTGAAAGCCGATTGTTTAGATGCCGCTTCCTAGTTCATTGAACCCTTTGCTTTAGCAACTAAGTGGTCTGAGTCTTTTCACTAGATGTGACTCTGCCTACAGCAGATTCAAGGGTTTGGGAGCAACTGGTTTTCGAGGAGGTTTTCTCATGTCGTCGACATCCATTGAATTGAAATCCGTCATCGACATGCAGTGAGGCTCATGAGGCTGAAAAGGATAGGGCGCTATCTCTGAGGCGCATGCATGCTTCTAATTGGAGGAGTGACACAAAAATTTTAATTCTGGCACTATGGCCGAGCGGTTAAGGCGAGAGATTAGAAATCTCTTGGGGTTTCCCCGCGCAGGTTCGAGTCCTGCTGGTGTCGATATTTTTTGCACAATTCGGCTTTTTTTTTGGCTATTTTCAGGCAGTGTAACCTAACATTTGTCCACTCGAGAACTGTCGAGTCATCCTGTAGCGGGCTTCGTCGTTGACTTTTTGTTTTCCTGGATGCTCGGACGCAGTCGGTTTGTGGAAATACCGTCTACTCAGGTACAAAAACCTAATTCCTGATTTGACTCCTAAACCTTAAGTAACATGTCTTACCATACACTAGGACTGAGTCCATATTTTGCCCTAACAGCGCTTCATCAAGGGCCGGCCACCTCAAGAGAGCTGGCAAAAAAAGAACTCCGACACGGGGAATTGAACCCCGATCTGCCCGGTGAGAGCGGACCGTGCTAGCCATTACACTATATCGGACTTTGTTGAAAAGAGGTGCCAAATGGCCACTCCCACTTGGACTCCAGCCGCACAATAAACGCCTCATTTAAAGCGGCGCGCGGCCGCACGAAATTTCTCAGTACATCGTTGTTTAACGAATCGGGCGATTAGTGTAGTGGTTATCATACTTGCCTTCCAAGCAAGTGACAGGGGTTCGATTCTCCTATCGCTCATTTTTTTCAATAAATGTTCATTCATAGAGTTAGTTGACTTTATGATAATTCTTTTGGGCCACCTACAACATTTTTTGAACTTTGCCATATTCATGGCTTCGCACATTGTCATTTTAGTATATATTAGTAGGCACATTGTGCTTTGAAAATTAAGTCTTCAATTCAATACAATTCAATACAATAGTATATATATTTTTGGTCATTAGTTCATAATCTATAGGTATTCAAGAAAGCAGGTTGGAAATTGACATGCGAGTGACACCTTTCTGAGCATCATGTCTAGGCGGGGACCTGTCTTGGACAGTAGCATCAGAGCGTGGGCTTGGTTGTAAAGTTGGTGTAGATGCGCCAGTGTTGGCGGCAAGAATATATGGAGAAGGAGATTGAGTGGGTGATGCCTCGCTAGCAGCAGCAGCAGAGTATAAAATATTAAGCTTGTCATGGGGGCGCCAATGCGGACTGACACTAGGGGATGGTTGGTCAGTTCGAACAATGTCTTTGTCTGGTGGAGGTGATAAAGGAGGCTCTCGTCCTACCGATTCTAGACAGGACTTTAGATGTTCGATATATTCTACCGCATGTTGGAGAATCACCAGTTTGTGAAGGCCAACGTCGCCCCCTGAAGAGGACTTGAACTGAGCGCAGGCAGGAATCAAAGATTTCAAAGCGTCAAACTGCTGATTGATTTTATTGCGTCGCCGGCGCTCAATGTCGGAATGAGCAACTTTGCGAGCATGTTTGCGTTCAGCAGCTGTGGTTGGAGTCTTTGTCACTGCATTGTTAGTAGTATTAGGGCCCTGTTGAATTATTGTCCGGTTCCGCGACGGAGGAGGCGGTAAAGCAGATGAAGGACTGGACGTGGCAGAGGAATCCCTAGTAGAGTTTGGGCTAGCCTTCTTGTTAGAGTCAGTGCCGTAAATGTAACGATCCTGGGAGCGCCTGGTCGTTCTTTGGAGCGGAGTTGCAGTTTCGGCGGCGCTGGCCAAAGTAGTGAGCAAAGGAATGGCAGGTTGAGGAAGCTCAAGGGGAGGAGGGTCCATAATGATAAAAAATCCTAATAAATAATGAAAATAAAAATAATAATAAAAAAAAAGGGATTACCACCACCGCAACTGAGTTAGGGCGGGCCAGGGTCTTATATTTGCAACGATTAATAGCTCACGTGCGCGGTTCAGTCGTGTACTGTGCTATCGTGCATTAGATAACTTATAAATTGCCCCAGGTCGCCTAAACCGATCGATTGACCACGTTGCCTCCGTGTTGGCCTATTAATGATGGCTCCCTGACCAGCGCCCCAGTGAGGCTCGCGGTCCGACAAGATGCTTGTTATCTTATCACTCGATGCATGTGTGGGATAGCCGCGAGTTGATTGGGTGACGGAGCATGCACGCGGCTACCGGCCCATCGATCACGGCTTACAGTATGGCCAATAAACTTGCATGCTCACAGACTCGTGTTAATAACAAGGGCGCAGGCTGCCGGCGTACCTTGTGGGGTATCAGAGAACAAGCAGGGGGGGCATGTGGTGACCGTGAAGTGGACGCGAGACTATGCGAGGGGGGGATTTAGTAGTAAGGGCATAGTGAGGACCGTGCGCCGCAGTCATTTGTGACGGTGGGTGTCGCACAGAAAAATATCAATACACTAGTACTACTGTAACACTATTAGTAGTACTGTTAGTAGTACTATTAGTAGTGATATTAGTAGTGCTATTGCCACTGAGCATTGAACTGTCAGAATGGTAGGCCGATGATGAAGTATGGTATCAGCTTGTGTGTTGAATGTTGATGTGTGTAGAGGTGTAATTGTTAATATGGTTTTATTATGGTTATAGTCGCCGTGAACGAAGCATTGATATGGTAGCATTTGTCAGCCTAGTAGTCCAAGGGTATGTACTAAGCTGGTTTAGTGCCTTCATGACCATCCCATCATCTGATGACCTGGTCGAACTGTGAGCACCATGTGCAGGTAAACAGGTTGAACAGGAAAGAGAAGAGTGTGGGAAAGTGATGGCGTGATAGTGTGACATGAATCATCTGCTGGAACTTTTCATTTTGTATCATCATTTATTCATAACATAAATTATTTCATAGTTTGGTTCGTTATATGGCACTGAGCGGTACGTTTAGTTGGTTGTCGTTTCATTCCAGTCTAGTGCTTAGCGCTTAGTGCTTTTCGAGCTGCTGCTTGACAGTGTTCATTCGAGCATCAATGGATCGCAGCTGAGCATCCACGTTCTCGACAGCATCAACGCCCAAAGTGCGGTGCTGCATCATGAAGGTGCGACGCTCAAGAGCTCGGCCACGCTCCTTAGAAAGACGGGCAAGGGTTTCAACAAGAGAGGTTCGGGGAGTCATTGGTTCAATTTGTGGTTCTGGATGAGCTGCTGCTTGGGGAATTCAATGGTTTTTATACCCTCCCACGTAACCATACACTTACCCGATTGAGTATGGGGCAGGGTTACACCCTGATCATCAGATCATACCTGGGCTATACACCCCTAGGAACCATTAAGAACAAGGACATGAGGTGGTGAGGAGGTTGGAATTGCCGGGTAAGTTGGGGCTGTGACCATGTGGTCGCTCGAATGGTCGTTTATTCCCTGCTCCTGTTGCTCTTTCTTGCTCCGTTAGCCCTCAGTTCCCTGGTGTTTTGTCATCCATTGTGACTGCCAACGTTGCAGTCCGCGAAATCCTATTGGTTTTGATACGCCGTACGCCTCGCGGCTGGTCGGAAAAATAACCCGGAAAAATATCCGCCGCTTGCCGGCATAATCTCGGCCAATCAATGCCGTGATGCACCTGACCGTTGACAGAATGTAACCATTGTGCGCAACAGTCATGTCTGGCCACTTTCTGTACTCCGGAGGCCTGTTTTTTTACTTTGGCTTCCAGTGCGGTTTGTAATTTGCCTATTTATCCGATTAGCCGATGCCAAGCGCACTAAAAGAATGTCCCCGCGTTCGAAGATGCGTAACCGGGCTCTTCCCCGCACATGGCGTCATAGGCATCCCCGCCCCTTAGACGCCGTGGGAAAATGACGGAGGTCAACGGTTAGGCATGGATGTAAAAGAGCTGTAGTTTGCTTTAGGGGCAGTGTAACAATTAGCCTGTGTTCCCTTTCGTGCTTGTCGTACTTTGTGCCTCCTAGTTATGCTTGGCTGCTCCTATTCTATGGGTTCGATCGATTGCGGATGTCCAAATTAGTATGACCCGTATGTGTGGAGGGGGTATGGACGTTATACAGGAGTCGTATTACAGTGGCTAAAAAATGTGACATGACAGGAGCGGTGGCAACGGTCCCACGTACATCAATCAAAAAAATAGCATAGGACAGGTCATATAACTAGAAGCTGAGCATTGCGATGGTATTGATACGGTCGAGAAGAGTGTTTTAACTCCAAACGGTCGGTTGACACAGCGCACGTGACATGCACGCGACACACACGTGGACAAATTAAGGGCATATCACGGGATTGTCACGTGAACCGATGATAGAACATGGCTACAGCGTTCGACACAGCGCCGGTAAACCACCCTTCACGTCACCACCATGGCACAAACATACACATTGCTACAAACCATAGGCTTCCTATCCTGTCAGTCTAGTCCCAAATACACTGTCCAGACCCTGCAAAGGTCCTTTCTGCCTACATTTAAACTGCAGTTGCTGGGAACGCCGCACCCCAAACTGGCAATAGGTAAACACCAATATCGTTTATAAACCAATCTTGTTCTATTGCTCCAACTCACATCTTTTTTTCTTTACCTTTTTTCTTTCCCATTCACTTCATCTTTTCATTGGGCTGGTCCCAAAAAAACATACAGGCAGGTCCTATTCTATTTCCCTTTACTCCTTTTTATTTCTATTCTCCCTAAATATTTGTTCAGGCTGGCCCTGTTATCTTGCTATTATCAATGTCAATTGTAGCTTCTCCTTCTAGACGAGTATTTGACTCCCCAGGACCCAGGCAGCCACGGCTGGACCGTGCGCCTACTCTGGAGAACCTGTCGTTCACTCCTAGAAAGTCTTCTTCAACCAAAGTCATTGGCGCGCGCAACTCTCCTCTGAAAAACGAGCCCCCCGTGGTCGCTCGGGAGCCTTCTACCCCCAGTCGCATGAGAAGAGTTCGTCAGGGCGGTGACCGATTCATCCCCAACCGAGCTGCCTCCCACACTCAGAGATCAAAGGTTGACGAGTCGTCGTCATGCAATGGTGGTCCTGCTGCCTCTTCAGGTTACCACTCTTCGGTGGCCGAGGCATGCGGAATCGCCCTCAACACTCGAATTCTCGAGTTCCAGCCCGCTGCTCCACAGTCCTCAAAGCCTGTGGACCTGCGGTCCCAGTACAATCGCCCAATCAAGACCGTGGACGCTCAGGCTCGTCGCAGAGTCGCTCAGACTCCCGAGAGAGTCCTCGATGCTCCTGGTCTAATTGACGATTATTATCTCAACCTCCTGGATTGGTCTAGCTCCAACCAGGTTGCAATTGCCCTTGAGCGCTCCGTATATGTATGGGATGCCTCCACAGGATCAGTATCAAGCCTGCTGGATGCCCCTGCATCGACTGGATACGTATCGAGCGTTCAATGGTCCGGAGACGGTGCCTATCTGGCGGTGGGAATGGCTGACGGTGATGTCCAGATCTGGGATGTGGAATCACAGTCAAAGCTGCGGTCAATGACCGGCCATTCTGCCCGCGTTGGCGTCCTCTCCTGGGACCGACACATTCTTTCTTCTGGCTGCCGTGATGGCTCCATCTGGAACCACGATGTGCGAATTGCTGACCATAAGGTAGCCGAGCTTCGCCATCACCGCGCTGAGGTATGTGGATTGCAATGGAGAGCTGATGGCTCTCAGCTGGCATCCGGTGGTAACGATAACATTGTCAACATTTGGGACGCTCGATCCACATCTGCACCAAAGTTCTCAAAGACAAACCACACTGCTGCCGTCAAGGCCATTGCTTGGTGCCCTTGGCAGACAAACCTCCTGGCAACTGGAGGTGGTTCTGCTGACAAGCACATCCACTTTTGGAATGCTACTAGTGGTGCTAGAGTCAACTCTATCGATGCCAAATCCCAGGTCACTTCTCTCAAATGGTCCAACACCTACCGAGAGATTGTGTCCTGTCACGGATTCCCCGACAACCACCTTACCGTGTGGTCGTACCCTTCGCTGACTCGTACTGCCGACATTGTGGCCCATGACTCCCGAGTGCTTCATTCGGCCCTCTCTCCTGACGGCCAGACCTTGGCCACTTGTGCTTCGGACGAGAATCTAAAGTTCTGGAAGATTTTCGAGACCGTAGGCAGAAAGACTCAGGCCGAGTCTGCCCTGGCTGCCGGCAAAGAGATGGGAAAGGCCATGATGATTCGATGAATAAACACAAGTACCACTAAATAGCATTGTCACGTACATAATTCCAGTAGTGATCCATACCCAATAAGCATCCACTAACACGAATCGTTGATAATCAGCAACCGGTAGAAATTATTATGGTGTAGGCGACAGAGCAGGTAGGAATGGATTATGGTAATAGATCCAACAAACAAGTTCAATGTGGAATATGGTACTAGATCAGTTATATTCTCTATGGCCTCCAACAGACAAGTTCAATGTGGAATATAGGAACATGCGCTACAATCAACCCACGGCATCGCCAGGAGATGGAGGATACATTTGCTGTGAAATCCAACCTTGTTGATAAAGGTGACTTGTTCGTTGCAATGTTCGATGGCCATGGCGGAAAGGACGCTGCTCAATGGTGCGCAAACAACTTTGGAAAAGTCTTTCGCCATCAACTGCTGCAGCTTGGCCAACGATGCCAAAAAATCGCGGTACTCAATTACACATTTACTACCGCTGACCAACTACTCCCCCAAGGGAACCAATCTGGGTGCACAGCTGCCGTAGCCTATTTGTATCATTCTGACCGTCAGGATCCACGACAACTTTCTCTATGCCTGGCCAACACGGGCGACACTCGCATTGTCCTTTGCAACAATGGGGCCGCTAGCAGACTGACAACCGATCATACTTGCCAAAGCGCAAAAGAGAGAAGAAGGGTCAGAAAGTCTGGAGGAATTGTCCTTCACAATCGAGTGTCCGGGATCCTACAACTCTCCAGATCACTCGGGGACCACGATCTTCGTCCCTACGTGTGTTGCGCTCCTTATACTGCAGAGATTACAATTATACCCGGAGATGAGTTTATAATTCTTGCCACTGATGGAGTTTGGCATGTACTTAAGGACCAGGAGGCAGTAGACATTGTTAGAATGGCCCATAACCCCCAACAGGGCAGCCAAGCTATCGTTGACCAATGTTTGCAACGGGGGTCTCGAGATAACATTTCCTGCATTGTCATCAAACTGGGCAATTTGGAAAAAGTTTAGCTCCTATTTATTACGTGCAATGGCGTTAGCTTTATAAATACAGATTGCCACCAATAAAATAGAACAAGAAAAAGAGACAATAAAGGGACTATTCGCTGTAGAGAATATACTTTAAAATGTCACTCAGAGTGACAATTCCCTTTAATCGTCCCTCGGGGTCGACTACAAATAAACGATGTAGCCTGGACCGCCGAATGGTGTCCATGATGGTGTCCAATCTGTCCTGGTCGGTACAAGTATGCACTCCTTCAAACGAATCGGGACGTCTCATTAATGCTTCTCCCACGGACAGACTAAGGTCAGTGTATATTTCGCCCTTGATGAGGGTGAGAACGTCAACCGCCTCGTAGATGTTAAGCAGCTTGCCGGATTCATCTACAATGGGGATAGCCGACACTCCACGGTTAACAAGAAGGTGAATTACGTCGATTACTGGGGTGGTCATGGATGCAGTAGCTAGGTTGTCGTATACTCCAATGTTGAGCCTGGCCAGAGGTAGCTTGAGCATGAGAGTCTCCTTGCAGTTGAGAGCCACAAACTTGAGGATTCGATACTGGGTCAACACGGAAACCACGATTTCTCGGCCGGTATCTTCGTCCACGTCAATGAGAGGGATTCGCCTGGCCTTGGATCGGATCATGTCCTTGCACGCCTCGTACAAGGGTCGGAAAGGATGGATGGACACCGTTTCTATAGGCGTAGCGCCCACCTCCTTTTCGACCTCTCGTAGGCCATCTAACGTGAATTGCTCAATCTTGTCCATCATATGGGGGTTCTGAAAGTAGTATTGAATGACATTAATGTAGTCCGACGCACTCAGCAAGCCCGCGAACCGGGCCTTTTTGGAATTCCACAGCGGTGCTGAAACAATGCCATTTTGAAGGAAGATCGTTAGAGACTTTTTAACCAACAGGGCCGTGTCCAACACTATTAACCGAAACGACACTGGTAACACGTCATACGAGGTCTTGGACTGGAGGAAGCGCCTAATCTCCTTGACCGCCTCTGCCTGGTCCCTTGCTATCTTGTCCTCCTCTTCCATGGCAAACACACACACAAGGAAAGCTTGGGTGATATATGTACGCGGCTAGTCGGTCAAATCAACGGCCAACGCCTACAAACCAGATATTATCGTCCACTACACAAACGATCAATAGAACAGCAAAGAATTGACGACACTCTTTACTGGAGCTTTGATTGCGCCTGGCCCTTTCGACCGATTTCAGCAAGGATTAGTGTGTAGATAAGTGCCACTCGTTGTGGTACTAGCCGGTGTCCTCACAGCCGTGTGCGGAGATGTACGCTGGATTGCCATACTATGCTACTAGTATATAAAATAATAATGGATTATGATCACACTATGCACACAAATTATATATATATATGTATGGTTAAGCTTAGAATTTAAACAAACCTACCAATGCACCTCTCACACATTGATTGAGACGGACCAATTGAGGATGATGGAATGGACAATGGTAAGAAGGAAAGTCAGCTAACCCGGCATGTATAACCGCCCAGGTTAACACAGCTATGACATTAAGTATTGCTCGCAGTAGTACGCAGAAGCACGCAGTAGCACGCAGTAGGTGCCCAGTATTCGGGTTCTCCGCACAAATTGGTACTGAGCTATGACCAGTTAAATTTACAGTGCCAAGTACACTAGCATGCGATCGAGAACACAAGAATTCTCCTGGCCTCGATCCCTTCTGTAGCCATTGCCACCGGTCCACAGTTGCACGGTTGCCGCGATTAAAACGCGTTACCTAATGCCCAGATCAGATCGGGATACGGCATTACTAAGACCATCCCCCGGGGATGAATGCCGTTCAGCCCTATTGACACGTAACCAGATTGCGGCCATTTAAATATCATCTTGACACCGATTACTAAACCCCATTAACAGTGTCATGAACTTTTCTCTAAAAACCCTTGCCGTTATTGCGGCCGCCATCTCGTCGGTGGTTGGTTCAGACGTAGTTAAGCTCACTAACGATGACTTTGAGGACTTTGTATCCGAGCATCCCCTGGTGATGGCCGAGTTCTTTGCACCTTGGTGTGGACACTGCAAGGCCCTTGCTCCCGAATATGAGAAGGCCGCCACTGAGCTCAAGGAAAAGGGCATCCCTATGGCTCAGATTGACTGCACCGAGAACGAGAATCTGTGCGCCGAGCAGAAGGTCCAGGGTTACCCCACCCTCAAGGTCTTCCACGGCCTCGATAAGGTGTCTCAATACGCTGGACCCCGAAAGGCCGAGGCGCTTGTTCCATACATGATTCGACAGTCTCTGCCTGCTATCTCTGAGGTGTCTGAGGACAACATTGAGGAATTCTCCAAATCTGACAAGCTGGTGGCCATTGGATTCTACAATGACAAGAAGAGCACCACCACTTTCGACAACCTGGCCGAGGGTCTGCGGGAAAAGTACATTTTCGGTGCCTCCAAGGACGCCGACCTTGCCAAAAAGTACGGTGTGAAGGAGCTCCCCGCCGTTGTTCTGTTCAAGAACTTTGAGGATTCAACTGTAGTGTACGACTCGTCCGAGAAGGACTTTAAGTTCTCCCAGAACAAGATTAAGGAATTCATTGTGCGAGAGTCCTTCCCTACCATTGGAGAGATTGGACCTGCCACCTTTGCTGACTACGCTCAGTCTGACATGCCCCTGCTGTACATTTTTGTCGATTCCGACAAGGACAAGGAGTCTCTGACCAAGACCATCAAGCCCCTGGCTGCTAAGCTCAAGGGCAAGGCCAACATTGGTTTCCTCAACGCTTCTCTGTACGGAGCCCACGCTGCCAATGTCAACCTTCGTGAGGAGTGGCCTGCGGTGGCTATCCAGGACTTTAAGCAGAACCTCAAGTACGTGCACTCTCAGGATGAGTCCATCACCAAGAAGTCGCTGACCAAGTTTGTCGAGGACTACGTTTCCGGCAAGCTCGAGCCTTCTATCAAGTCGGAGCCCATCCCCACTACCCAGGAGGAAAACGTTGTCAAGGTTGTTGGAAAGAGCTACCGCGACGTTGTGCTTGATGACGACAAGGACGTGCTGATTGAGTTCTACGCTCCATGGTGCGGACACTGCAAGAACCTTGCTCCTACCTACGATGAGCTGGCCGCTCTGTACAAGGACGACAACTTCTCCAAGTACGTGACTGTGGCCAAGCTGGACCACACTGTCAACGATGTCCCTGACGAGATCAAGGGATACCCCACCATCAAGCTGTACCCTGCCGGCAAGAAGGACAAGCCCGTGGACTTTAACGGAGCACGAACTCTGGAGGGACTTGCTGAGTTCATCAAGGAGAAGGGAACTCACGGCATTGACGGACTGGAGGCCAAGGCCCAGGTCGAGGAGGACGACGATGAGCCTGAAGAGGTTGATCTCAAGGACAAGGCTTCTGACAAGGAGGAGCTTTAAAACAGAGTTTTTATGTATTTGAATTGATTCGTTCTATCTAAGGTAATATCTAAGGTAATAGAGAAAATAGGACAAGTATCTAAGGTAATAGAAATAATAGGACTAGATGGACAAGATGACACAAGGTTAATGACTGGAGCACAAATAGCACAAATGCGATGAAAAGTGATGAAGTGATGAAGTGATGAAGTGATGAAGTGATGAAGTGATGAAGTGATGAAGTGACGAAGTGATGAAGTGATGAAGTGAAGTGATCAGTGATGAAGTGATGACGTGATCAGTGAATTGAATAAATATTACGTAGCCTTTGGAGGAGGGGGAATGTTGGTAGCAGGAGAGTCCTTTCGTCCTTCAAGTTCGCGGGATCGCTTCTCCTCTTCGGCAAAGTACTGACTCAAATCATTGTTAGCGTTTGACCCTCGTCGGTGGTGTTTTTTGCTCTTTGGCGGCGGACCCGGGGACAGGTGAGGAGCGGCCTGATCTAACGACGCTGGAGTGATAAAGTTGGACGTGTCAGCGTCTACATCATCTTCAGTAGGTTCAGCATCAAACAGTGTGCCTCCTGGAGGCATGAGAGACGACGAATGCTGACCATTGTAGTTTGGATCGCTGCGTCTATAAACGGACGAAGTACGTCTGCGGTGAGAGTGATCAAACTTGCCCACAACCATTGGTAACCTGTGCAAGAGTCCGTAGCCTACTCCGCAGCCCAGCAGTCCAGTTCCTCCCCAGTGAGGATTTGGGCAGATTCGCACCGGACGAAGGTTGTCATAGTCATGGTTATATACGTATAGTTCGATCTCAGGGTCCCGACTTTTATGCGACGCAACAATGCTCGACACTACCCGGCCCAGAAGAGCCTCTCCGCCAGATGCCAGCAGGCCATTTTCGGCACCTACAATATAATCGGCATGGGAAATGAGCCCGGCCTCTTCAGCAGGAGAGTTTGGCGCTACATTGAGCACATGCCATACATGGTCTGCTGCCGACAGGGGAGTCCATTGCAGAGTAGCTCCCAGACCCAGCGAGGACGAGTCAATTGCCATGTGGCCATCGGCCAGGTCTGCGGATAGCTGAGCTAACATGTGTTGCGAATCTACCTGGGGAATCTCGATCATGACAGTTCGTGTAACTCGGCCTTTGGCGCTCCAAACTTCAAACGACACCGACTTGCCTCCGCAATTGCACACCTCGGCTACAAACTCCTCAATTGGAGGAGCAACCTCCACTGCGGTGGTGTGCACAATGTCCGGTTGCTGCTCTTCTACCGTCAGAGGACGGCCGTTGATTCCTACAATATAGTCAAACAGGGCTTCCAGGCCGGCTTCAGACGCAGAAGACGATTGGTCGACATGAATGACACGGAACCCGTACGCCGGTTCCGACTGCGCGGTGTCTTCCTGGTGCTCCTCGGGGGCTATAATTCCTTCGGCGCTGCGAAGAAAGTTGCGTAGCGCGAACATTATGCTGAAGCTAGTTAGTTTTGATAAATGCGCTGCGATCGATGAGGTGTGACCTAAGGAGTGCTGGATTCGTGCGGCGCCCGCGGCGGAAGGCACAGAGCCACCGAGCCGCACACGCCGCAGTTGACTGACACCACCCAAATTAAAAAAAAAAGCGGCGTTAAGGCGGCACGTGGCTGGTTGCACGTGGCTGGCGGCATGGCTGGTAAGGGCTCTTGTTTGTTTTGTTCACGAAATGACGTTATCTATAATCTTGCTGCTGGCTGGCAGGGTCCAGTGGGAAACAAGTGGGAAACAAGCGGAAACAAGTGGAAACAAGTGGGAAGAAAGTAGATGCTAATAAATTTAATACATGCGTTAGTAAATAAAGTAAAATCATTAATGGACCTTGAGCTGATGGTCGTCCTGGAACAATGCGATTGGGAACATTTTCTTTTCGGACGGTGGTCGTGGTAGGTACTGGGGAGTGTTTGGAAACGATTCGGGAGTCTCAGTGTCCGGAGAAGTAGTCAAGTCAGGCACGTTGGCTTCCACGTCGTACTCAAATGCAGTATCTAGGCCCATTTTATGATGCGATTGGACCACTCGAGGTCGAGGTTGTGATATCCGTTTGCTTACCAGCTGGCCCAACTTGCACACTCCCAACAAGAGCACAATTCCTACTGCCGCGAAGGACAAGTAGTTACCATCACTGGCGGAGGCCTGTTCGGTGGTTGTATCAAAGTATTGGTGCTGGGTCACTAGCGAATTGTCAACCTGATACTTTGACATTTTTTTGTGTGTGAAAAATGCAACAAATTGCTGTCTGGTAAGACCCGTACCGAGATTTATACGTTTCCTGATAACGGTTCAGTTAAAATTAGCGATGCGGGTAACAGGCGGCGTTAAATGACCTAATTCAAGACACAAGCGCCTCAAGCGGCTCTTAATATTTTGAAAATGTAAAAATGTCAACAAAACCGTGGGGTGGTTTGACAGACAAAGCGGATGAAGCCTATTTTTATCCAACGGTCAAAAAGTCGTTTGTTCAACGCAGGCTTTTTTTGGATGCCAAAGTGCAGCTTTTTATGTTCCGATGGCAGCTATTGGGTACTTTGCTCCTTTGTTATGCAAGCCACGCAAAATAATATATCCTCTGTGGTGGACCTTTTATTTGACGTACGGGTGCTTTTTTACCAGATGGCTGGGCGGGTAAGCAGACAAAGACAAAAAAGGACGCCTCGAGTTAGCACACACAGGCGGCAATTATAATTATGTGGATGGTGAGTTTAACCTTCGTTGCGAGCAGCACGGTTTATATATCTTGTTGATGCATATCGGTATATCGGCATGCAGCACCAAATACGGTATTGGTTTCTCCTACGTTGGACCTCTGCGGTATGATGGAATGGGTGCGGATGGTGCCGATCCGCCAAAACCAGTAAAAAAGGGCCAGCGCCGGTGCTACTAAGGCGTTAAGGGACAATCATCAGCTGGAGCTGGGTGATTAAATGGAGAGCTTGTGATAATATGTGATAATTCATCTGACGGTGGCCAGCGCCTTTTGTGTTGTCTGTACTCTTTTGTGCTTTCCTGTGGTCTTTGTGTGCTTTTTTTCCGGTTTGATTACACCTCGATCGATACCATTTACGTCACCGGAATGGATGTTCAGGGGCTCTCATTCCCGCCAGCCGCATCTGATAACCGTTCCTCGGCCAAGCGCTGCCATGTACGACCGTTTCTGCTGAGCCTTAAAACTCAGGGGTCTGATACAACAGGCCACATAACCATGTATCTATGATGTGGTGTTGCGGGGGAGCCTGAGCACTCGCTTGTTGGCTCGCTGTAGCTCGCTGTAGCTCCCTGTGGCTCGGCTGTTGCGTTTGTTCTGTCTGTCCTGCTGACATGATATATGGACCCTGATTACTAACAGGGGCACCGCCCGAGGTACCGGAATGCCAGTACCCAGGAGACTCATTCTCGGGCGTGCTCAACAATGGAGATGACCTGAACTGGACACGCACACACACGCACACACGCACACTCGTACAGAGGGGTGCATCTGCACCTCGACAAGAATTTGCGCAAATGGTGGCCATGTTCACCCTGGTCCTGAAACTTGTGCCTGACACTGCCTAATCTGCGCCTATACCCCGGGGCTCAGGGGGCACGGCTTTGCCGTCGTCGAGGAGTGATTCATCGTGTATACTGCCTGAGTCAGTGACTAGTCATTGACAGTGACTATTTAGTGACACTCAGTGACTACCCGGTGACAGCTCAGTGACTAATGGTTTGTTGGTCCAGTGGATATAAATTGTGTACAAACGGCACCTTGTTCTGTAGAATCTTCGTTGGTCAGATTAAAGTTTCGTGATAGCTTAGCTGAGACAGGTTTGCATAATGTCGGTGCATCTTCCACACACTCTTATGGTATGGGCTGGCATGGTCGAGAATGATGGCATGCCTTACCGGACAGACGCGTCCATTCCTGAGCTTTTGAAATATGGAGTGCTACCTGAAAACTATTGCGGCCAACTTGATAGGCTAAGGGGAATTGCTTGGCCCGAAATTACAAACTTTCAGGACTATTCTTCCCACAATTGGTCTGCTCGTACAGACATTGTAGATGCTGCTATTGATATATTGACGGACTCAGGAACCCTCCGGAAAATTGGCAATGGCAATGGCAATGGCGAGACTCCAGAGTATTCACAGCAAGAAATACACTTCTGTGCAAATGTCAACGCCTGTAAGTCGACCGTCAGTATACAATTGCTCAAGAATTATATCCGAAGGAGAAGCTGTTTCGATTTGGAGAGGGTCGCCGCCATCGTGGTATCTGCTTTCGTGACCAATGGGTCAATTGACCATGCAACAAACCTAGTCAAACATCTCGCCGGTGTTCTCTCAATCTCCCGCATGTGGGCTCTCTGGATGCCCCGGTGCACTGATAAGTTTGTCTGGGGTACTGACGACTGCGGTAACGATATTGTCTGGATTGACAGCGGTACATATGGGTACTCAGAGGGTGTTAACGGGGTTTACAAATTGCACAATGTCTGCACCAAGGTCAGCAAATGGATCTCCGATTCCAAATACAACTCTAACGGTGGGGTTGACCTCCAGTCCCTCCAGTCTCTTGGTGACCTTGTAAAGGTACTGCTTCGAGTCCGACGGAGCTCTCCTCGCGATAGGTGCTTGTACATTCCTGCGTGGATGTTCAAGCAGGCTGGGATCTCTCAGCCTCAACACATTAAACAATTCTTCGCAACCCACGATCCTGACACTGCTTGTTTGCACTTCCCTGTTCATCCACCACCTCCTGATGCAATTGTAGTTTCACGAAGAACATTCCGGGCCCTCCAACGGGCGGTGTTTCGACTGTTTCGGTTCTGGAAGCGGCAATGTCGCTTGCGTAGCGATATCAATCTTCTCAGAGACAACACTCTGCTTCCACTGGCCTGGCTCGAGCAACATGTCTTTCCAACTGATAATGTGGCATACATTGCGTACTGGTTCTTCCGCATACAGCGGCGTCTACAGAGGAGAGTTGTCAGTGATGACGGGTGGACAAGGTTTCTGGGACCCGGTGAGGGACGCAAACTGTATCAGAACAATGTCCACATTGTGTCCACTTTCGAGCAGGCTCTAGAGCAACTTGTCCCCCCTTCCCTACTTGGTACCCAAAACGATCCAATGGGTCCCTTGGGTTCCCCGGACTATACTCTCCGTCTAATTGACCATTGCTGCCTTCTGATGAAACGATACGTGGATGTTCACGGTTCTGGACTTAAACAAAACCTTGTCTTTAAACCAGGCAAAACAGGTGGATCAGGCAGGGGCCCAGTTGATCAGTACAACCTGCTGTGTGACATTCTGTCGGAGTTGAAAATCGCTGCCACTAACAAGGGTATCTCACATCTGCCCGGGCCTACACACAAGTTCTTAGCAAAGGATATCATGGCCTACCACAATTCCTGGGCCGATGATGCTTTTGCCAACGACAAGATTCCCGGCTGGGAGCCCTGGCTCTTGGAGCGGCGTCATCTC
This sequence comes from Blastobotrys raffinosifermentans, assembly GCA_003705705.2. NCBI lineage: Eukaryota > Fungi > Ascomycota > Dipodascomycetes > Dipodascales > Trichomonascaceae > Blastobotrys > Blastobotrys raffinosifermentans. Next base: position 31,678 of record PPJH02000063.1, on the reverse strand, counting down.
GTAGATCGGCTAGACCACTTGACCTTGTAGATAGAAATAGTCAATACAAGGGTATGAATATACAGGAATCTAATTGTAACCAGGAATGTACTTATAATCAGGAATCTACTAATCAGGAACGTGCTTGTAATCAGAAGTTACCTGTAATTAGGAATCTATTGTAATTGGATCATGAATTCTGAAGCTGGCCGCACTGCAAAAGGCTCAACGTTCCCCGGACATTTCTAATCAATCTTCAACCTCTTATCCTATTCTTTCTCATTCGTAACAAGATGGACCAAGTGACCCTCCGTGGCACAGCGGCCGGGTTGGTCATCGGCTCTGTCGTACTGTTTTCAAACTTCCAGTTTGGCCTGCAAACGGGATGGGTGTCAATGATGAGTTTGCCGTCGGCTCTGCTAGGGTACGCTGCCTTCCGGGCTGCCCAGGGCCATTTGATAGATCCGTTTACTGCTGCGGAAAACGTGTACGTTCAAAGCTTGGCCGTAGCGGTGGGAACGGGGCCATTGACGTTTGGATTCGTGGGAGTGATTCCGGCAATTGAAAAGTTTCTGCCTACGTCCGATTCGGCATCTTTAGGACTATATCTGTCTACTATAAAGCTCATGGTGTGGTCGGGTGGAATTGCGTTTTTTGGCGTCTTCTTTGCAGTACTGCTGCGCAAGCAGATTATCGTTAGAGAAAAGCTCCGGTTCCCTTCGGGGTCTGCTACAGCAATTTTGATTAGCGTTTTGCATCGAATCGAGCTTCGCCTAGATCAAAAGCAAAAGCCCGAAAATGAAGACACAGAATTGGATGATGATACTAGACCTAACGATTCTGCTTCTGTGTATAGCCACGACAATCGGTACTACACCAAGAACATTCATACCCTTCTCATCTCCTTTGCTCTGTCTTCACTGTACACCGTTTGCGCATATTTTGTTCCAATCATTAGAGATCTGCCAATCTTTGGCAATTACCTGGCTAAAGATTACCTGTGGACGTTCCAGCCTAGCCCAGCGTATATCGGTCAGGGGATAATTATGGGACTGCCCACAGTTACTTCAATGCTGTTTGGAGCATTGTTAGGGTGGGCAGTTCTCGCTCCATTGGCACAGAACCGAGGATGGGCCACTGGACCTATTGACGACTGGAAAACTGGTGGCCAGGGATGGATTCTTTGGATTTCCCTAGTAGTTATGGTCGCAGATGCAGTAGTGACCTTCTCGGTGGTATCAGTGCAAGCACTATACCGATCATACAACAACGCACGACACTCCTATTCACCATTGTCTCCTTCGGCTAATGATCATGCGACAGATGGTGGTGATGGCGATGATGACAACTCATTACTTGAAGATGTTTCGCCAGAATACTCGGCTGATGCGCCCAAACATGAACTGGTAAACATGCGAGTGGCCCTCATTGGCCTCGGTGCGTCTGTAATTTTGTGTGTTCTGGCTACTAGATATGCATTTGGGCCAATAATCCCCGTCTATGCTACACTTTGTGCCACAGTTCTGGCCCTGTTCTTGTCAGTACTGGGAGTCAGAGCACTGGGAGAAACAGACTTGAACCCAGTTTCGGGAATTGGCAAGCTCTCCCAACTGATTTTTGCTTTGATCATCCCTCGAGATCATCCCGGAGCTATTCTCATCAACCTTGTAGCTGGAGGTATTACAGAAGCCGGTGCTCAGCAAGCTGGTGACTTGATGCAAGATCTCAAGACTGGGCACATGGTCATGGCGTCCCCTAAAGCCCAATTCATTGCGCAAATGATTGGTTCAGTGTGGTCAGTGTTCCTCTCTGCGCTTGTGTATCGCCTATATGACGCGGTATACGACATTCCTGGATCACTGTTCCGCATCCCTACTGCAGTAATCTGGATAGACTGCGCTAAACTTGTCACTGGGGACGGCCTTCCCGACCATGTGGACACTTTTGCAATTGTATTTGGCATTATATTTGCCATTGTAGCTGCAGTGAAGGCTCTATTTGCCGACAGAAAATGGACGGTGTACCTTCCTTCGGGAGTTGCAGTTGGAATTGGCCTGTACAACACACCTTCATTCACCTTGGCCAGGTTTGTGGGCGGGTGCATTGCTGCCTATTGGGCCCGTGGCCATAAAGATTACGACTCTCAAGTGCTAATCATTATCCTGTCTTCTGGATTGGTTCTAGGAGAAGGAGTGACCAGCATTCTTTCTCTCGTCATGACTTCTCTGGGGGTTCCCCATTTCTAACGATTAGTTACGGTATTTACATGGTTTATATGCATTAGACTATTTACTCTTCTTAGCTGCCTCTCGGCGGGCATTCTCCAGGTTAGCATCCACTCGTGACAGAAAGTCTTGTTTGTGCAAATATCCTCCCTTGTTGTGATGCACAAGTTCATCCTTGATTCCTTCCTTATCCACAAATCCAAGCCAGTCTAATCGGCTCTTTTCTAGAGTGTTCATCTTCTGCGCCTTTAGATTCTCCAGTTGTGCTTCTAGACCTGATCTCTTGCGTCGCACAGGCTTTCTTAGCTGGGCCTGTTCTTTTAAATAAGCTTGAGCTTCTGCGGAACTTCGTGGCACTCGTTTCGTTTCAGTGGTCATCTTTCCCGCAAACATGTATCGTCGATTGATCGTAATGTATTCCTCCTCTTTTTCTTTCTTGGAATCCTGGTTTGTTCCATCCTTGCTGTCCTCCTTCTTTTCGGTAGACTTTTCAATCGCCTTTTTAGGCGCTTGCGGACTTGCACTCTTTGCAGCCTCTGTAGTCTCTGTAGCCTCCGTATTTGGCTCGGACTTTCTTGGATCAGTCCCTTTCTTCATATCTTCCCATAATGCATCAACGTCAATACTGCTCTTTTGTACAGCTTTAAACTTCTTTTCCTTCTTTTCTGCTTCTCGCTGGGATCGGGTCTTGATCAGTCCACCTCCCTGGATGTCATTGTACTTCTTCTCAACTTCCTTTGATTCCTTATCCTCCTCCTCTTCTGAGTCGGAAGAAGACTGGACCTCGTCTTCCTTAAAGTCCTCGTCCTCGCTTTCGCGATACTCTTCTTCCTCGGGATGCTTTTTCTCCTCCATGTGGCGTTTAATATATACGATAAATGGTTGTGAATCCTTGTCGTCTCCGACAACCTCATATTTATATTTCGCATTCGGCTGATATACGACAGACCCGCGCTGAGAGCCCAGACATTCGCAATAATACTAATAATTTTGGCTCTGACCAGGTTAAATGTCGCTGAAACGAGAGTTAGAGGCCAGCGAAGAGCTGTACGCGCCTAAGCGCGCTGCAGTTGACTTGGTTCCGGAGCTGGAAGCTCCTAATAATGGCACTGACAATCCTCCCCCTGAGAGTGACCTCAACAGCAGTTCCATTTCACCATCTGAACAAACTAACAACGGAAATGATAATAGCACCACCAACACCGATACGTCCAACCAAGTGCACAGATCTCGCAATATTGAATCTTCGCATAGGTTACAACGCGACGACACGGATCCAAATTACATTCACCTACGAATACTAATGCCATCTCGAGATACAGTGAAGCTTATTGGCCGCGGAGGCAGCGTCATGTCCCAGATTCGAGAACGGTCAGGAGCTCGTGTTAATGTGAGTGACAACTATCCCGGAGCTACAGAACGAATTGTGCATGTTCGCGCACTTGCTGAGAACGCAGCAAAGGCAGTTGGTATAATAGTTCGAATCATTCATGACGAAGATCTGGACCAGCCATCTACACTGGAGTCATCTCCGTATAACCTCAAGATACTCATCCCCCATGTTATGATGGGAGCGTTAATTGGAAAAGGGGGATCCAAGTTTCGGGAAATCGAAGAGGCATCAGCAGCAAAGTTGCGGGCTCAATCTCAATTACTACCTCAATCCACCGATAGAGTGACGTTCGTGCAGGGAGTCGCAGACGCTGCACACATCGCCGTCTATTACCTTGCAATGACATATATTTCACACCAACAGGTGCTATCTAATGGACGACAAACTCCGTATGATCCAGCACTTGTGAGCAAAAGCGGCCGTGGAGAAGGTGCACGTGGAGACGACGACTATCGAGACCATGGGGATGACCGCAGGTCTCGACCCAGACAGCAACAAAATAGTCGTGATGCTAGATACCCCTTTTCAATTGAGCCTAACCTGCCAGCAGTTCCTGGAATAGAGGCACTAACAATGGCCCAGACTCAAGCAAAGAATGCTCCGCCATATGAAGAGCTGGTGCAAACAATCCGCCTTCCGGCCACTAACATTGGAGCTGTCATTGGCAAACGCGGACAGGTGATCAAGGACATTCGACAGTTTTCTGGCTCACGAATTAAAATCTCTGATGACGAAACGGATGCTGACCAACGGGTGGTTGTTATTGAAGGCAAGCCTAGTAACAACCAAACCGCAATCTATCTTATTCATTCCAAACTGGCAGAAAAGGCCGACCGATAACTCATTCAAAAATTCTCTCTCACGTATTATTATTATTCTCTGTCTTGTCATCTATGTATCATTAGTCTATTCCATATTAGTACGACTCACACTCATTCATGCTTCTAATTCTTGCGAGATGACGCCCAGTTCACCAGGTCTATAAACAGTGCTGGGGTTGCTTTGGACCGCTTGGAGATCCACTGCGTCAAGCTGTCCGCATAGATGGCAACGACCTTTTCGGTGAGCTCATTGTCATTGCTAATCAGCAGCTTGGAAATGAATGTACTAGCCTGGTTGCATGCTTGACCATGGGCTTTGTTTGTGCTCTTTTTAGCCTGGCCATGGATGTCTGTTAGAATGGCTAGAGCCTGCTCGGACTCAACGTTGACAGGCTGCTGCTTGACCTTGCACAGCTTTCGTACCAGCTGATGTGCCTTTTCACCAACCTGCTTGTTCTTTGTGGTTCGAATGAGCGACAGCAAAGGTACAATCAATGTCAACAACAATGGGTTGGTGGACTCCTTATCGACGTAAATGTCCAGCAAATCCAACACTCTTGCCTTGAGCTGGACCACGTTTTCTTTAGCATCTTTAGCCTCCTGCTTCTTTTGGGTAGGCTTGTGATCCTCAAGGGCCTTCTGTCTTTGACGGAAGATTTCTGCTAGTTGTCCATCCAATGCCATCATTTGCTGATCATCCATGGATTCATTGTCACTGTCATCACCATCATCATCCTCATCATCAGACTTTTCACCCGATTCTTCATCATCAGATACTCCCAAAGCAGCTGCCAATGCTTCAGTTGCTTTTCTATCGGCTTCCTTAATGGCATCATTCTCCTCTTCGTCGTCATCATCATCCTCATCTTCGTCGTCATCCTCATCTTCGTCCTCGTCTTCCTCCTCTTCGTTATCCTCTTCATTCTCCATGTCTTCATCCTCATCCTCATCTTCATCTTCCTCGTCTACATCCATGTCACCTTCAAAGATTTCTTTCTGACCCTCCTCGTTTTCTTTAGCAGCAAGGACATTATAAAGAAGATCTAATGAAGCACCAGTAATGTCTGCAGAAAATGTTTTCCACACGGTCTCACACAGACGTCGCAGCAAAACTGATTTTCTTGACAGGAACATTAGAATAATGTCAGTAAGGACCTGGCTGGTATCAATTTCGTCATCATCATCTCCTTCTTGGTTACTGGCCTTTCCAAGGATGTTGTTATAGCACATTTGCAATTCATCCAGAACGGTTGCAGCATCGCTGTCAGTCGAATAGACTTGGATGAGCACCAAAGAAAACAACAATTCAAATGCATAGAGCTGAGAAGAATCTACGTGAGGGGACTTTCGCTTCTTTCGGATCTTCTCAAGAGTCTTCACGGCCTTATCTTTGGCCTTGAGCAAATCTCCTTCGAAAGAAATCGACAGTTCACCATCCCGCTCAAGCTTGAGGATTCGGTCAATAGTGAAGTAAGCCCAAGAGCCTTCAGATTCTGGGACTCTCTTCATTCCCACAATTGCGGTCAAAACTGAGTTGAGCCGGGATTGACACAGTTCAACGTTTGCCTCGTTCAGCTCGGGGTCAGCCTTCACCTTCGAGTAGCCTCTCTTGACTAAAAAGTCAATAACAGACTCTACCCAGTCCAATTGAGTGGCATTCTTAATACGCTGCTTGACCACATTAAGAATATAGTCTGCTGCCCATGTTCTCTTGACATTGACGGCCTTTTCGTCCCCTTCATCGACAGCAGGAGAGTCGAAAATGGATCCCACGAGAGCAACAAGCTCCTTAATAGACTCTTCAGCACAGAGAGGAGATAGTCTATCAACCAGAGGCTTAACCTTGCTGGCCTTATCCGATGCACTCTTGCTGAAGAGGAGCTGACGGATCACAGGAAGCGTCAGTTGGGGTTTGGACTGACAGTTTTCAGCCAGAGTGTCCAATACCTTCTTAGACAACTTGTTTAGGTTGCGATCCTGCTGGTTAAGGTGGTTGGTGAGGGTCCGAGTCAGATTAGGACTCATTGCCTGCTCTATATGGACAGGGTCAGTGATAGCATTGACAAACAGACTGAACACCATCAGCCCCCAGTACTTTCGCTCGCTGGAAGCAGAACTGGCAAACAGACCCTCATCAACGACCGCTTTCCAGAATTCAGGAAAACCGATTTTCTCTACCTTTTCGTTCTGCTTGGAGCCACTATCGGTCTTTCGCTTCTTTGAAACCTGCTCATTGTCTGCATCTTCGGGCTGTGCCTGGAGAAGTTGCTCAGCAAGCTTTTGCCATACGAAATGGAGGGAAGGGTTCCAGTTTCCTTTTTGTTTGGCTTCTCCAGTGTAAACTTCTTTGAGTGCTTTGACCAACGATGGTAGGTTGCCCTTACTTAACGGGTCACCATGCTTCCAGGCGTCAAACTTGCGGGCATACTTTCGGTCGTGGGTGGACAGACTGAGGTAAAAGGCAACACCCTCAGAAGTCAAGGTGAACTGACGGTCCTCAATTGCTTGCAGAGTGTGTTTGACAATTTCCTTGGGCATTTGCTTTGATTCAAACATGGCACACAAAGTGTAGAAGCAAGTTTCTCTCAACCATGCCTTTTTGGAAGCTAAGTCAATGAGCATACCAATGCATCTGCTCAACTCCTCCTCACTGGCATTGTTGATGATGGGAGATTGAACTAGAGATTGAATGGCGAACAGCATTCCGAATCGCAGGCCCCGTTCTTCGTGACCAGAAGTGCTCTTGGGGACCTTGAAGAACTCAGAGCACAAATCCAAATAGTGCGTAGCACTAATTGCATCCTTGCGAGCGTTGAGCACTTCGGCCAGAGCCATTGAGAATCCTAGACGCGACGACCCTCGGCTACTGGACAGGCCTCTGAGCAGCCGTTTAAAGGCATACTCCCAGTCCTGGTCGGAGTTTTTCTCGTTGAGCCATTTCAGAATGGCCACCGCGGCCTTCATTCGAACGTCTGGCGAATCGGACGCCAGATCATCGTAGAACCGCAGCACTTGTTTGAAATCCATTGCCAGTTGGTTCCTCGAGAAGAGAGCCTCCAATATTTTTTTCAGTCTTTTTCACGGCGCGGCTGACTGTCCTCGGGCTCATGGTCTCATGGTTGGCGTGGGACGGTTAGTTAGCATTGTAGGTAGGTTGAATCTGGATTTTCAGTGTTCTTTTATTCAGAATACGATTGGAACACCTCGGGGAACAGTCTGGCTTGTATAGGGCTGCCAATGCTGTCAATTGAGGGAATGGGCCATCTGATTCACACTAAAGCCGTTCCAACGGTCAACGGTTTTTTAGAAACATTGGCCTGGAGGGATAAACATACCAATTAGGGTAACTGATACTGTGAACTTGATTCTTAGTTTTTCCAATTGTGACTGTTTGAATTGACTTAAAAAAACTCTACAAACAGCAGCTCAATGCGTTGACGGAAATGTACATTGGGTCATTGGCACTGTACATTATTTAATGAGCGCTTTAATAGCGCTGCTCTTGAGTTCACAAGCTACCAGCACAAACAATAACCTGCCCGATACTAAAGTTAGCCAGCTGGCGTGTGTGAAAAGCTCTGGGCCATCTCTCTTGTATGTCGACATCAGATAAGATAAGATAAGATAAACCGCTACAGCCGCTCTAACGTTCTGGCCCAGGATGCAATTGAACATAAGGTGAAATTGCTTAATGAAGTGACTGAATCGAAAAAACAGTCGACTTCTGACATGTGAATGTGAATAATAGTATCAGTACAAGTCGTATTGGCCTTTTTCGGTTAAGATTTTGTCAATTTTGACGGTTTTTTCAGGCTCATCGTTGGTGAAGTTACTCCTGCATATTTTAGCCATCAGGTATCTCCAGACAAGAACACAGAGCCACTGCATTACCCAATTTCAATTCTCCCTCAACAGATGTACTCTTTTGCCTGCTCATCGTCAGTCGATCTAGGCTCACAAGGTCAGGCTGATCAGAGCGGGGTTGTTCAGTCGGAGCGGAGGCCTGCTGGGACCGAACACGTTAACATCGTGACAACTGACTGTACAATGTCCAGAACACCATGAGCCGAGAGCCAGAGGTAGAATTCCAGGGGAAGGCCCATGTTGGAGGCGAAGCAAGTGGCCGCCTCCTTTCAAGTGATACTGAACTCAGCTTTTGGGGTGGAGTCAACCCGCAAACAGGGGAGATTATAGACCGACATCATCCTCTGAGTGGAAGTTATATTCAAGATACAGTGCTTGCGATCCCAGGAGGTCGGGGCTCGTGTTCTGGCAGCGGAGTTATGCTAGAGCTTCTTCTCAATGGCAAGGCACCAAAGGCACTTTTGTTCGAGAGACGAGAAGATATTCTTACTCTGGGGGTTATGGTCGCTAAGGAAGTGTTTGGGGTGTCTGTGCCGGTACTCACGCTTAGTGCCAACAAATTTGGTTCTATTCTAAAGCTGAACGGTACCAAAATTTATGTCAAATTTGACAAGGTCTCGACCAAAGCATTCAGTTCTGTGCCAAGTAGCTGTTCTGCCCTCAAGAACCAGGAACCAAATGCCGAAACAAGTGAAACAAGTGTCAAACTGTCCAGCATGGACAAACAGCTGCTTGAAGGAAAGTTCGGCACTGCTTCTCAGGTTGCAATTAGACTGGTTCTACAGATGGCAAAACTTTTAAGAGCGCCTGAGTTGATGGATGTAGCCCAAGTGCATGTAGATGGGTGCATTTACACTGGGCCAGGCACACTACGGTTTGCAGAGAAATTGCGCGACTGGGGCGGCAGAGTGCAGGTTCCCACAAGTCTCAACTCAATTTCCATCGATCAAAACCGTTGGCGTGCTCAAGGGGTTAATGTCGAATTTGGAGAAGCTTCTACGAGGTTGGCTAATGCCTATGTCGACATGGGGTGTAGTCCGACGTTTACTTGTGCACCATACCAGCTCGAAAGTGCCCCAAAAAAGGGTCAACAAGTAGCATGGGCTGAATCAAATGCCGTAGTTTATGCAAACAGTGTACTTGGAGCAAGGACCATGAAATATCCAGACTACCTGGACATTTGCATTGCGCTAACTGGCCGCGCCCCTAAAGCGGGACCGCATATCGTGGCCAACCGATTGGCTTCGCTAGTTGTGAGGGTATCTGGAGTACACAATCCGGAATCCATTGACGATTCGTTCTATCCTGTATTGGGATACAGCGTGGGCACTATCTCATCGACACAAATTCCCGTGGTAATTGGATTAGAAAGACTGAGACCAACTAAGGATGATCTGAAAGCGTTTGGAGCAGCATTTGCTACAGTATCGAGCGCGCCTATGTTTCATATCTTGGGAATCACCCCAGAGGCAAATACACTAGAGGAAGTCTTGCAAAAGACACCAGACGTGCGCTACGTCGACGTAGACTTGCAGAGGCTAACAGAATGTTGGAACAGCCTGAATAGTGCGCAAAAGGATCTACCAATTGACTTGATATCTCTTGGAAACCCTCATTTCTCCTTTTCAGAAATCAGAAAACTTGCCAGCCTGTGTCAAGGGCGCGTTAAAGCGGACGCTGTCAGTGTGGTGGTGACGTGCGGACGATCTACTTATGGCCTGGCACAACAGGCAGGGTTGGTTGACCAATTGAACAGTTTTGGAGTACAATTCCTTACTGATACGTGCTGGTGCATGCTCAGCGAGCCCGTGATCCAGCCATCAGAGTGCGCCATAATGACAAACTCTGCAAAATATGCTCATTATGGACCGGGGCTCACGAACAGGAAATTTTTCTTTGGGAGTCTTGCACAATGTGTTGAGGCAGCCTGCCAGGGGCATTCGGTGGAAGAACTACCGCAATGGCTCCTGAAAACCAATGGGCACCCCAATCAGCACTGTGCTCAGGTGCATCCAAGTTCATAGACGATACAGTATCTAACCTGTATATTACCCTAGAAACCTACGCATACAGCTATAAACTAATTGACTCAAGACTCTAACTTGTCAATTGAACATCACATGTCTGTTCCTTTTGAAAGTGCCAATTCAAGGGAACTATTGGTGTCGATGCGGACGGGGCCGTTGGAGCGGCGGTTTGCGGCGCAGAGCCGCACCAAAATTGGAAAATTTGCCGCACAAACAGCGGCTTCTATACAGCCGCGCAACACCGTCTCGATCGCTGGTTGGTCAACTTTGCACTCATAAATTTACCCCATCACCACTGACACTCACTACAAAAATGTCCAACTACTGGAGAAACGCTGGATTCACGTACGTATTTCGGCAATAACACACTAAGAATGTCTGCTAACTGTTTAGTTTCAACAAGTACACTGCTGTGGCTGCCCGTGTGATGCGACAGGCCCTCAAGGAGGAGAAGCGAGTCAACTTCGCCCGCGAGGACTTCACCGAGGCCCGTGCCGCTGTGTGGTCCAAGGGAGTTCGTAAGTGTGCCAATGACGATTGCAAACAAGATACTAATGTGTAGAAGCTGAGCCCGAGCCTCTGTTGAAGTCTGCCACCAAGCAGAACTAAGTTAGAATAGATGACGAATAAACCATCCTAGGTTACGCCTAAACACCGGATCTCCTACGAGTTTTAACCAACCGATTAGTCCGCTGATTTCTTGAATGTTGTGCGTTCGTTTACCCGTTTTTATCGTTCGTTTCGTTGTTACCTGAGATTTTTCATGCTCTTTCCGTTATTTCCATGTTCTTCCGTGTTGAAACTGAATTGAGGATGCTAGTGTGAATTTTAGTCGTAATTCTGATCCTCCATTCCTCTCCCTTCATTTACATCCTTTAATCCCTTTACATCTTTGATAGTATCCTTCACTATAGAATATCATTCTGATATTTCATTTAATCGCCTTTTCATTCTCACTTTTGTCATCTTCTGTTCAACCATCGCCTACACGTGATTTTACACGATATTATCACGTGCCGAATCAGATAAAGTTGCAATCCTCGGGGCAAACTCGCTTACCTCGAATCGAGCTTTTATCGAACCTGCGCAGTGAAAAGAATCAGGTTTGGTTCCAGCCACGGTCAATATGGTCGGGTGTCTACGCCTAGCAATGCGCCCTGCGCTCCGGGGCATTCGGAGTAGTGGGTTTGGTCGACAATGTCAGACCCCTTTGCAACTAATAACCGTTAACCGTCACTTTACAAGCGGCCCCAGGCCATCTGGCGCAGGTCCATTGGGTCTCGTTTGCCAAAGATCGGTAGGAAGTGTCTCTAATTCAGCAAAAGATTCTTTGCTCTCAAGAGTGCTGTTTGGCCAACGATTCGCGTCCACCGAGGCTCAGGCTCCCAAAGAACAGTCACCTAAAGAACAGTCACCTAAAGAGCAAGATAAAGAACAGGACAAAGAAGGAGGACAAAGCGACAGCTTGGAATTTGAAAAGAGCGAAAAGGCCCTACAGGCGTCTAAGGTGAACTTGGCTGCAAAGCTGTCCAAGAGAGATGCCACAGTATCGTCTGGAAGCACGCGGGGAGATATTATGCGACTATTTTCGTTGGTACGGGGAGAACGAATGGCCCTGGCGTTTGCAATCATGTGTTTGTTGATCTCTTCAGCTGTTTCTGTGTCACTTCCCACAATGATTGGTAAGATTCTCGATGCTACCAATGACCAGAACGCCGAGATTTTTGGTCTGCCCCTGAACTACTTTTATCCTGCGTTGGGTGCAGTGTTTGTAGTAGGAGGAATTGCAAACTACGGACGAGTGGTACTTCTCAGGACCACCGGAGAGAGACTAGTGGCCAAGCTGCGTGCTCGGCTTTATAGAAAGACCATTTCTCAGGATGGTGAATTCTTTGACGCCAACCGGGTAGGTGATCTCATTTCCAGATTGTCTTCAGATGTCAATATCGTAGCTAAATCGCTGACCCAAAACGTATCCGATGGACTACGGTCTGGATTGCAGTGCACTGCTGCAATAGGAATGATGTGCTACACCTCCCTCAGCTTGACTAGTGTCATGGGAATTTTGGTGCCGGTGGCGATTGGAGGTTCGTGGATCTATGGTCGTCGACTTCGAAAGCTGTCCCGGGACCTCCAGCAGGCCATTGGTAAGATGACAAAGGTGTCTGAGGAGCGGTTGAGTAATATCAAGACCGCCCAGACTTTTGCCGGAGAAATCCAGGAAATGAAGCTGTATAATGATAAGATCCGATCCGTGTTCAGCATTGGCAAAAAGGAGGCGATCGCCGCCGGATTGTACTTTGGGTCTTCGGGTGTCATTGGCAACCTGACTCTGCTAACAATGCTGGGAATTGGATCTGGAATGGTCTCTTCGGGGGCAATGTCTATTGGCCAGCTTACTACCTTTACAATGTATGCAGGATATGCAGGCATGTCGGCATTTGGATTGGCATCGTTCTATGGTGAGCTCATGAAGGGAGTGGGAGCTGCGTCGCGTGTGTTTGAACTGTTTGACAGAGAGCCTGAAATTCGTTCCACCATTGGCCGCCCTGTCAAGAATGCCCGCGACGTTATCACGTTTGATCATGTCAAGTTTTCTTATCCTACTCGACCTGCAGTTACCATCTTTGAGGATCTCAACTTTTCCATCCCCGCAGGAAGCAATGTGTGCATTGTAGGACCTTCAGGGGGAGGAAAGTCTACCATTACTTCTCTATTGCTGCGATTTTATGATCCCAGTGCCGGTAGAGTGATGATTGGAAATGACGACATTAAGGATCTCAACCTAAAGTCGCTGCGAAGACATATTGGTGTTGTGTCTCAGGAACCAGTCTTGTTCTCTGGCACCATTGCCGATAATATTAGATATGGAAAGCCTGATGCGACCCGGTTTGAGATTTTGGAGGCCGCGAGGAGAGCCAATTGTGGGTTCATCTCTGATTTCCCAGATGGAGTGGACACGTATGTAGGCGCACGAGGAGCCCAGCTCAGTGGTGGACAGAAGCAGCGTATCGCCATTGCTCGAGCGCTGATCAAGAAGCCGTCGATTCTCATCTTGGATGAGGCCACGTCTGCGCTGGATGTCGAGTCAGAGGCAGCCGTTAACGAGGCATTGATAAACCTCATGAAGGACAACTGTACTACCATTTCTATTGCCCATCGACTGTCTACTATCCGGCGATCGGACTCTGTGGTGGTTCTGTCGCCTGATGGAAGGGTTGCTGAGCAGGGCAATTTTAACGAGCTGTATGCTCGGCCAGACAGTCATCTTTCGTACCTGCTACGTACCCGAGAAGATGACGATGTGGTGAGCCGGCTCAAGCAGAGAATTTATGAGATGGAGGAGCAGGCTCGGCAAGAGCGAGCTGACGAAGATGAGGAGCGAGTGGAAATGGAGATGGGCCGTGACAACAAGTTGTCGGCCTAATACATCCTACATCCTACATCCTACATCCTGTATATATACCAGACAGAATATTTACTAAGTTATCGGCATAGAAATGTAAATACACGAATTTACGCTAACATACCGTGGTGCCATTAAGGTTAATGCAATTCACGCTAGCATACCTTGGTGCCAATTAAGGGTAATGCAATTCACGTTAACATACGCTAGCAGACGCTAACATACTCTTGATTCAATGGGGTTAATGCAATTATGTGGCGTTGACATGCTTAAAGCAAACGGTGGCAGCACCGTGAGAATAAAGCGTGTAGTTGTTGATTCCGGTTGGGTTGAATGTGTGCTCAATGTCTTTCCAAGCAACGGGGGTATCCTGCCAACCAAAAACGTTAATTGCCGAGCCAGGGATTGATTTTGTAGTTTGATAGAGCGTCTCGACAAAGCCAGAGGTGAAAATGACATTGGACCAAGCAATACGGACCATAGACCCAGCGCTGCTGTCGTCGAGCTGGTAATTGCACAAATAACTGTCGATGTCATCATTTGCACCAATCCGGTCAGACCCTAATGACACTAATGCTAACCATTCGTAAATATCGCCGGCCCATTGCTTTCCATCAGGGTCAGATTGAGGGACCTGGATGTCGTCAAGATGACGGATATCGGTCTTGACATTATGCGAATTAGCGGCCACAAAGTGGTCCTTTATCGATTCCGAGGAGCACGAAATGTTAAACTCAAACTCCTTCCCAAAAGTATTGTCAATCGCCCACAACAATCGGTCGTATCCAGCTTTCCCCGGTCCAAACTTGGCGTCCATGAGGTTGTAAGAAGCAATGTACCGCTGTCCCTTTTGTCGAGCCGACTTTTTTCCTTGCAATCCTGCTCGTTCATATGTATCCTTGGTCAGTGACAGAATCAGGGTCCCGTTTATGATCGCAATCACGTCTTCATGGTCAATTCGCGAGTCGGATACCGCTACAAAACTGGGGTCGTTGCGGATAATAGATAAAACTTGCTCAGAAATAAATGGCCCTAGCGTGCTTTTGACACTATATCGAGTAGCATTGACCCTTAATTGCTTCTCAATGCCTCCGAATGCACTGTGCGGTACAATTAATTCCACCCTACTGGCCACATTATGAGATTTGATTAGTTGTACCGGTCGTTCATCCTCCTCTGAACATATATACACAAAGCACTTGTCCTTGACCTGCTTCCCAGATTGAGGAAACAGCGCCTGCGTCATCCCTGATCCCTGATATTTTTTATTCAGGCTTCAAAGAAGAGATCATAAGAGATCAAAAATGATGCTTTCGGGCTGCACGCGGCTGGCCGGTCGCCCATTATTCTACTCGGCTGCAGCGAGGAGTCGCGGGGAACAGCTCTCGGCGCAGCGGTCGAGAGTAGAGCATGGCGGGATTGGTCGGAATGGCGGCGTTTCATTAGCCTGAACTTACGATCATGATGCCAGAATTGCGCCTGCCCTGTTCATCCCTGTTGATACACTTTGACCAGCATAGTTTATGCTGCTTTTAAGGGAACTCCTGCAGTACTTGCCTCGGTGATATGGCGTTAGCCAGCCGTTCAATGACACAATCGACCCCGGAAAAATGATCAAGATTCGGACCTTTTTTTCAACCAATTTTTGCATCTCATCATGGTCTACGAGCGCGTGAAGACGCAGAAGGAGAATCCTTTCTTCAACCTGGTCAAGGACCAGGAGATTTGTATTATCCCCGAGTTTGAACTCGAGAGCGGTGAAATTCTCCGCAACATTCCCTTGGCATACAAGACCTGGGGCAAGCTCAATGACACTAAGAACAATGCTATGGTGGTGTGCCATGCCCTGACTGGATCTGCAGACGTCTGCGACTGGTGGGGGCCACTGCTGGGCCCCGGAAAGGCGTTTGATCCATCAAAGTTCTTTATTGTGTGCATCAACTCACTAGGATCCCCGTATGGAAGTGCTTCCCCTTGCACTACGAACCCGGAAACGGGGGATTATTATGGCCCAGAGTTCCCATTAGTTACTATTAAGGACGATGTCCGCATTCAGAAGATGCTTCTGGATGACCTAGGTATCAAGCAGGTAGCAGCAGTAGTCGGGGGCTCTATGGGAGGCATGCTGGTGTTAGAATACGCTTATTTTGGCCCTCAGTTTGTACGTACCATCATTCCTCTGGCCACTTGTGCTGCTCATTCGGCATGGGCAATCTCGTGGGGAGAGGCACAGCGGCAGTCAATTTACTCGGATCCAAAGTATAAGGATGGATACTACAAGTTTGATGACCCTCCCGTGGTTGGTTTAGGGGCCGCTCGAATGTCGGCCATGCTTACCTATCGATCTCGCAATTCGTTTGAAGCAAAGTTTGGCCGAGGAAAGCCCGATGTAGACACTACTAGTGGGCCATGGTCGCCTTCTGAGCAGCGATGGGCCATTCATAACCACGGACATCAACATGGAAAGCGCCTGTCAGAGTCGTCTTCATCTAGCAACACTCCAATTGACGGAGGCAGCCCTGCCAGCTCGGTACCTAACAGCCCTTCTGCATCTGCTACAGACCTCAGGGAGCTGGGGACCACTCGGGTGCGCCGACCCCAGACTTACTTTACTGCTCAGAGCTATCTGCGATACCAAGGTCAGAAGTTTGTCAAGCGATTTGACGCCAATTGCTACATTGCAATCTCTCGTAAGATGGACACTCACGATGTTTCGCGGGGACGCGCCGACACTGTGGAGGATGCCCTGGAGCTCATTGAGCAGCCCACTCTCGTGATTGGAATCTCCTCCGACGGCTTATTCACTTTCACCGAGCAGGAACGTCTGGCCGGACACATTCGTAATGCCACCTTATGCAAGATTAACTCACCCGAGGGCCACGATGCGTTTTTGTTGGAGTTTGTGGAGATTAACCGACTCATGACCCAATTCCTCAAGGACAAGATGTCGGACTTGGTAGGTGACTCGTGGCAGGCAACCGAGGTCACCCTGGAGGATGAAAAGGGTCACTCTAGTATGTTTGGTGAGTCCGACGACATTAACGAAGCCACTGCTGCTGTTGATGTCACCAGCTGGTAGCCAATACATTACATTACATACACATAGAATGTCCATACATAGCCATAGACCGCCCATACATAGCCATATAGACTGTACATGATATCCACAAAAAAGGACCTTGTTCCAGTTCATGAACCGCATCAATAACCGCATAAATACGGTGCTCATTGCCTGTTATACCTGTTCGAGTATCAAAACAATAGTAAATAATAAATAACAAATAGTAAACATGTATGCCGCACCGCTCCTCTCTCTCATAGTGGTGATTCCCCCTGGGCAGCCCCTTCATTCCCCTGACTGCCTAATGCATCATCAACGCATTAGAGCCTAAATACATACCCGAACTGGATCTGGAGCCAAACCCTGGTCATTATCGATCAAAAAAGCTCAACTTAACCTAGCTTTTTGCTGGATCTTTGTTCCTGAGCTTTGGATCTCGATCCACGTGAGGATCTAAGACATCCTGCTAGATCCGGAACATAATAAACAATACATTATTCAAGATGCAGCAAAAGCAAAAACGACATTTTTTATGCAAGGCGCGCGCGCTGACTTCGTTTCACAGTTTTGTGGTGGTGACAAGATTCGTTTACTAGATTCGTTTTTGACCTCCTTTCATTTTCTTTCTTCTTGTTCTCTTTTGCATCTTTCAGGGGCACAATGTCAGATATAGCCATCGAGCAGGTGCCGTTTGCCAGACAGCTGTCTGTGCTGAGCTCCCACTCTCTGCCCGATGTACAAGGACTCAAGGTGTTACAAGGGTCGCCAAACACAAAATCCGCTTTACAGTCCATCAAGAGCTCGGTAGACCAGGTGCTCCAGTATTTCGATACCGCCAGAACAGTGCTGTCAGGGCTAGATTCTCAGGACGACGTGCAGTGGACGTTTGAAGGGCGTCAGGCAGTCCTAGATGTGGGCAAAACAGTCATGAGAGCCGGCGATGTCATGGACGAGCTGGTCACCATGCTCGAGGAGACAAAGCAGCGACAGGAAGCAAAGCTTCGACAGTCACAACAGACCAAAGGCCACAAGCCTTCTAAATCGCTAACCGTATACATTCCACTCGTCGAGGCAATTGAACGGGCCATTGGCGAATGGAGGTCCATCCTAGAGCTCATGAGCAACCTCCGTAACCGGGTCGACATTGCTACCGAGTGGAAGGACTTGTACGACCAGATACTGTTTGATGTGGACCAAGAAATGAACCGATGCTTTGAACTCATCTTTGAAATCCAGGAGTGCCGTCATCAACCTGTCGAGGAGGGTGTCGATCTGGACAGCTTAGGCACTACTATGGACGAGAGCCCTTTCTTAGGACGACCACGACTGCCAAACCTCGGTCCACACGATAGAGTGGTCAACCAAAAGTTCTATCAAGTGTCTACCCAGCTCAAGACTCTGCGAGCCAGTCTTGATTTTGTGCCTATTCGTCTGGAACGATACGCGTGTCGCGCTCAAGATATCTTTCCATCCTCTATCAATACCCTGCGCCAGAAGCTAACCCAGCTCGAGCATCGACACACTGAATTATTAGAAGAAGTCAAGACCCTAGAGAAGGAGCTAGGAGAAGACCGATGGGCCAACATTTTCCGCAAGACTGGAACTCAAGCTACCCAGCTACTGGATGAATTTGAGCAAAACCTGGCAGTGTGGACTCGCCAGCAGGGCGAAAGCGCTGATGCCGAAACTTTAGACCATTGCCGGGCAAAGAACCAGCATCTGGTAGCGGCCATCACCCGCATCCTGCACTTGTTTGATCGGGCCATTAAGGACCGTCTGACGGTTCATGGCGAGATGCTGTCTTTACAAAATGCTCTGCACTCCCGTTGGCACACCCTATGCGCAAAAGCTGAGGAAGCAATGGGCGGAGGGTTGGACATTATGCCCGTAGAGTCTAGTCCTTTGGCAAGATACCACCAATCTCGACGATCGTTATCCAATGCTTCGTCTACATTCAGTGCTGGCACTACTTCGACTGCAGTAACGTCTCCACAGCCATCGTCCACCTCATCTTTCGAACCGGATATTGCGCCTATTAAGTTTAAAATCCGAACCAGATTAGCTGAGAAAGGCGACAAGAGCCTTGAAAATTCTGAGGTCATTGAACGCCCAAAGCGAAAGTCCACTCGCTCGTTAGTACCACTAGAACTGGGCAGTTCATCCTCCTCGAGCAATTCGTCTCGACAAGCTTCTGGCAATCTTGACGCTCAAACTCAAACCCAGACTCAGACCCAGACTCATACTCACACACACTCTGAGCTCGAGACTAACGAATTGGAAACAAAACTTCAAAATTTGGCCATAAGTGAGCCCGCTGACCACTCCGATACTACGGAGTCTACTCCCAATCACTCTGATATCATGAATTCGCCATGTCTATCATATCCTGAGAGTGATACTCCCACCATTCAGTCACCCACTCAACTTCACAACCGACTATCAAAGGTAAAGAAGCGGGTGTCTATGGCACCCCCTATTGTCGACAACATTTCCAGCCCATCTATAGCGCCCCCGAGCGTACGAAAGACTTCTGCCTCATATTTACCCGTTCCCTCTTCGACTACGAAAAAGTCCCTGCTTACTCGAAAAAGCTCAATGCCTCTGCAGCGACCCAACTCCCGCAATTCCCATCTGCCAGTTTTGACTCCAGACCGACGAAGCTCATCTCAATGCAGTGGTAGAACCACTCCTAGGAGGGATTTCTCCCTACCTAGCGAATTGCCCGGAAAGCGTCGCGAAACGCTTCCTCATATACCTTCATCGGCCTCTCGAGACCCATCTTCATTTTTGAAGCCCACAGCAAGCTCGCTAAGCAAGATGAGACCTCACTCCCGAGCAGGTCAAGAGCGTGAGTCTGATCCCAGCTCCGCTCGCAGATCTGGATTCCGCAGTTCAATGGACCACCGCTCAATGCTGCCACCGCCCACACCTACCAACGCTGCTCGTAGCGGTAGAAGAACCAGTATGCTATTGGACAGACGATCCAGCACTCCTATGGACGGTCGGCGGACTAGTGTCGCTGACTTTGACAGGAGATTGAGTGGCCTCCACAAGCAACAACCTCCCCAGACCCCTACCAACAAGAATGGCCATTCCTTCTTACCAACTCCATCAAGGTTGGCCCGGCCACGGTCCTCATTAGGGTCTTCAATGGGGCCAAACTAACTATAAAGCTAACCTAAAACTAACTATTTTGCATCTATTTATTCAATGGTATTACTCTGTTAAATATACATCCACTCGTCATCTACGTTCGGATCCAAAAATTCTCGTAAAGAACGACTGTCTTTCGCGCTCGGCAATCTCCTTTTCATCAAACATCCTCAGTCCTCCATCGGGAGTAAACTCTCCCAACTGCTTTCGCTTCTCCTGTCCCAAAAACTCTCGTCTGTACAGAGCTACCGAAGAGAATACCATCATAGTCACTCCAAATGCAATCAGTTTGATGCTAGTTAGTATAACCTAGTATAAACTGGGGAAAAAAACAACCACAATAAATTACTCACCTCAGTGGCATACCACCATTCTGTGGTAGCTTTGACCCAGGTCCCGCCTTTGCTCCCTTTGGAGCTGGTGGTCTAACGTCCATTATTCAGTTCTCGAAGCACTTCCGGTGCCAGACCGTGCTCATATACCGAGCCGCACAATCGTGCGGCCGTCGATATCTTTTATCGGCGACAAAAAATATAAAAAAAAAAAAAAAAAAAATATCGGAAGTTGATCCCAAGTGCAAAATGGGCAAAGCTGCGACGACAAAGCGCCATGGAGGCGCCAGCGCTTCTCCAATTGACAAGCCGGCGGCTAAGAAGACGTCTGTGTTCAAAATGAACACCACTATTGGTCAGCATTTGCTCAAGAACCCTCTGATAGCTCAGCACATCGTCGACAAGGCAGACATTCGTCCATCAGATGTGGTTCTTGAAGTTGGTCCTGGTACAGGAAACCTGACTGCCAAGATCCTGGAGAAAGCTCGCAAGGTTATCGTCGTAGAAATGGATCCCCGAATGGCGGCAGAGATAACCAAGCGATTCCAGGGAACTCCTTATCAAAAGAAGTTGGAGATTATGCTGGGAGACGTGATCAAGACTGACCTTCCATACTTTGACGTGTGCATTTCAAATACTCCGTACCAGATCTCGTCTCCCTTGGTGTTCAAGCTCCTGAACCTGCCCCGTCCTCCTAGAACGTCCGTTCTCATGTTCCAGAGAGAGTTTGCATTACGATTACTAGCTAAGCCAGGTGAGAGTCTGTACTGCCGACTGTCTGTCAACACTCAGATGTGGGCCACTGTCAGTCATGTAATGAAGGTAGGCCGAAACAACTTCCGACCTCCTCCTCAGGTAGAATCGTCCGTGGTGCGTATTGAAGTTAAGCAGCCACGACCTAACCTGGCCTTTAACGAATGGGATGGCCTTTTACGAGTGCTGTTTGTGCGAGGAAATGCCACCATCAGCTCTAATTTCAAGTCCTCCAAGCTTTTGGAGATTCTGGAGCAAAACTATAACGCCTTTATTTCTCAGAACCCCGACTTTGAACAATCGCAAATGCAAGCTGACGATGAGGACGAAGATATGATGCAAGAAGATGACGACGTAGATATGGATGCTAAAAAGTCTAAGAAGGGCAAGGGGTCTATTGTCAAGAAGAAGATTGAGCGGGTGCTCAAGCAGACTGAGCTGGGTGACCGACGAGTTGCAAAGTGCGACGAGACAGACTTTTTACGACTTTTATATGCTTTCCACAAAGTTGGAATCCATTTCGCATAATACCTTTTTTTATGTATAGTTTAATCATGGTAATAAATAGATTATACAATTGAAGAACTCTTTGGAGACTGGATTGAACTCCTCTCAGATTGACTGGTTGGACTCCTAGGTGATTGAATAGGACTGGTCAATTCACTGTCCAGCTTGGAGTTTGCCATGGCATCGTCAACTATCATCCATGACTCCTCCGAGTCTGCTGGTGACTGCTTGGACTCGCTATTGCGATGCTTAATCAAGCTGCGAGCATAGTTCATCTGTCGATACAACGTCTCAACCGCGACTGCAACTCCGTTTTCCTCCCGAATTGACTCGCCCATTGATCTGGCCTTGGAAATGATGCGATCATTGTGGGTGACTTCCCACAGAGCCTTTGAAAAACTTGACACCGTCAGCTTTTTGAGGTTAACACCGACACCTAAATCTTCAACTCTAGAGGCATAAAAGAACTGATCACCAAAGAATGGCTTGACAATGGTAGGTAGTCCAGCTCTCAAACTCGCTCCAGTGGTTCCAGAGCCTCCGTGATGCACAGCAGCATCCATCAATGGGAATAGCCAATCGTGAGGAGCAGACTTGATCTGGAAGATTTGCTTGGGCAAAGGAACCTCCACTTCAGAGGCGCCCTTCTTGTCAAGTCGATCAGACCATCCCTTGGAGAG
This sequence comes from Blastobotrys raffinosifermentans, assembly GCA_003705705.2. Taxonomy (NCBI): domain Eukaryota; kingdom Fungi; phylum Ascomycota; class Dipodascomycetes; order Dipodascales; family Trichomonascaceae; genus Blastobotrys; species Blastobotrys raffinosifermentans. The sequence goes on along the minus strand of PPJH02000063.1, from coordinate 9,477 downwards.
GATACAGCGCACGCCGGCCTTCTGTACAGACTTTATGACTGCCTTTGTAAGCTCCTTTGCGTCCGATACAACAATTGAACCAAATCCAATATATACGAGCTTTGCCTTGTCCTTCTTGGCCTTGTCAATAAACTCTGCCAGGTCGTCAGGCGGAGTAAAGTCTTTACCTCCTTCATCTAGGAACCAATAGCCAGTTACCTTGATCCAGTCATTATAGTCAACCGGAGGAATCAGCACCTTTGGACTCACATTATACAGGAATGGCACCTTTGTCTGCTGCATTTGGTCCAGGTTAGTTCGGTCAAGACCCAAGGTCTCCTTTCTCCACTTGTTCACCTGCGACGAGATGCCCTTCCAAAAGACATTGTCAAACAGCACATAAGTCAGATAGTTGTAGGATCCGCCCATCTTCTGTTCTGGTACGATAAATGCATGCGGATAGGCGCGAGTTCGGGTCCAGGGCATTGTAAACGCTCGGAAGTAAGGTATCTCCAAGGATTCCGCAATATGAATGCCAGCCATAGCACTTGGCGACTCAATGAGAATATCAGTGCCCTGACAAGCCTCCCAGGAAGACTTGAGCAGATCGTCAATCCAACTGCGGAACCTAGAAGCAGCATCTCGAAGAAACGTGACCGAAAGAGACCCGTGCTCGACCATAATTTGCATAAGCTCTCCTGGATCTCCGGCAATCTCCCGAAATTCAATACCATGACCCTCAATCCAATCTTTAAACTCTGCATGAGTAGCAATACGTACAGAGTGCCCTTCAGCTATCAGTCCCTTTGCAAGAGCAATATAAGGTTGTACATCTCCTCGAGAGCCAATGGTAAGGCAAGTAAAGTGACAGCGTTCAACGGGTTTGAGAATTGGCGCGTCCAGCATGGCCGAGTCTTTGGAATCGCTGCTAACAATCAAAGGCACACTGTCCGGCACAACGTCTTCAGGAAACCGTTGCTTGAGAGCGTCATGATAGCTCATAATCCTTGCCTCGGCTAAAGCATTTCGAGCAGCTAAACTTTCACCAGTGAGCGAACGGGTCAATTGATCACTTTTACGGGCCATCTGGCGCAGAATCATAATCTCACAGTCATCACGGGTAGATGCAGCACCAAACTCAAAGAATAACTCTTCGTGGCCCCGAATTACAACTACAAGACCGGAGTAGCCAAATCTAAACCCTTGCTCCTTTGTCACGTTCTCAATGTCTGCAATGGGCAAGATCATTTTGGTCCGAGTACCCAACAGCAGGGACCTAAAGCACAAGAAGTTAGTACCTAGATAGAGCTTTCCATAAATAGGAAAGGACTTTTGGATGTGGCAGTAGTAGGTCGCAACTAGACTCTCAGATTCGTTTAACGAAAAGTGAAGCCTGAACCGGCGGTTGGCATGTTTCTGCTCCTTTACGGGGACCAATTGCCTGTCCGAACGAATAGTAGGCGAATCCGAGTCTTCGTAGGCCTGGTAGTGCTTGACGCCTGCTTCCCACATTTCGGCAAACTTTGTAACCATTGCTGGCGGAGCGAGCAGTTTACGACGACCAGATGAAGATGGAGAAGACGAGGATGTGGTCTGAGTTTTAAGGTCAGACTTTGACAGCATATCATAGCGGGTCAGTTCATCTTCCGATTCTTCTACCTCATCTTCTGCCCCTTCTTCTCCACTAGAGTCGGCAGCGACAGCAGCACCAGGGGGCTCTAGAAAGGGTGTAAAGTCCGCAATAGTTTTAACCCCCGTCTTTACAACCTTATTCGACAGGCTTTTTAGAGTGTTAAAGTAAGTGTCTCGGTTGGGAAGAGTCATTGCCCTGAACATTCCAGCCTTTGGAGTGGACGAGCCAGCAGGACTCTGTGGGGAAAATGCGGTGGTAGTGTCAATTACATGTCCCATGGCGCTTTCAGGTTTAGCATCAGCATCAGGCTGCTTATGATCAGCCATCAAGTTTTCAATCTGGCGTTTAGCCAGCGGGCCGTCTTTGAAAAAGACAAAGGCATACTCATCGATTGCATACGAGTCGTGATCATCGACTACACGGAGTTTGACGGAAGAGCCTATATCAGCCAGCGCCGATTCCTCGATATCAACGATATTCTGAGCGGGGATGACAATCTTGATGGAGTCTCCTTCGTTTTTGGCTCTGAAAATCTCCTTTTGCAGCGCTCTAACCCATTCTGTGGCTCCGGATGGACTGTCAGCCCTGAAATAGTACTTTCTATCCTCGGTGATCAATGAAAAGGAGCTCGATCGCTTTGAATGGCCGGTGAGCTCGGCTTGGACGGCGTATCTAAGGTCAATTACACCGGAAGGAAAGTAAACTTCGGAAGCATTAGAGTAGTAGGCCAAAGAGTTTTCACGGAGAATGAACCAATGCCTGGAGTACTTTGGGGTGCGCCGGGACTTTTTATTTAGAGAGCCGGATCGAAGCACCGCAGTGCGCCTGCGAATGGGCAGGTACGCTAGAAAGCACACATTGTCTTGAGTAATATACAAGTGTCCAGACGACAAGATGCTCTTGAACAGCCAGCACGAGTGCTCAGCGACCAATACGGAATCTTCACTCAGGCCCAATTGGTGCCTGAGCTTTTCGGTCAGGGCCTCTACTCGCGGCTCCTTGTACTTTTGACCACTAGCCTTGAGAATTGTGTGCACCGATGAATGCAGCTGAGAGTGGTCATGACACTCTGACGAGCTCAATTTGACCTCAGGAACCTCGGGAACCCCACTGCCACTCCCTTGTGGTTGCTCATTGGCCTGTTCAGTAGTCTCTTCATCCCCGTGCCGTTCACTGTCGTGATCTTCACCCTCTTTGTGTTCAGTGGTCTCTTCACGAGACTGAATTGGGCTCAGAATGGCTTTTACGGGTAGCAAAGACGATTGCTTGATGCCCAACTGGTTCTGTTTGTCCTCCTCCATGTCGCTCACCGCGTCTGATTCCTCTTTGTCATCGTCTTCCTCGTCATTATCCACCTGCTCAATATCCTCAGCGTCATCATTCACCCCATCTCCCACCGCCAGCAAGTCCTCTTCTGCGTCGCCTTCGAAATCGTCAGATCGGGTCAGGCGGGATCGAGCAGCAGTGGTGAGGAAGGAGAAAATGGTGTTGCCCTGAGCCATGGACGCCACTGCGCAGTCTTGGGACGCGGATCGCGCCCTAGCCGGCGACTGCGATCGCGACCGCCCCCGTCTAATAAAGTGCGACGACGATAACATAGCAAGCTAAGATCAGATGAGCGATGAAGCTGCAATAAGTATCGATAAGGCATGTGATCAGCCGCGCAACTAATGACGACACTATAAACGCACAATAAACGCACAATAACTACGGAGACTGAACAATTACAAGGAGCAATTGAATAAATAGTACATAGGTGAATGTAAATGGATGAGGTTAGTGAGCCACCGGTCCCAAAGGTCCTGGGCGGTGTGTTCCTAGAACATGCGCGACACGTAGAACAAGGTTTAGCCGAGGAACATTGCCAGTAGAATGACGGTGAGAACGATAATGAGAATGATGAGAAGGCAGAAGGCTCTCCCACGAGCGTTGCGCTGAGATCTGGCGGCCTTTGTGAGCTGGGTGGATGCGTCGCGAGTGGACTGAGCGTAGGAGTAGACGTTTGCTTCAATGTTATCGATAATAGTGCCCTGCTCTGTGACAATGGTGCCCAGATCAGTAAAGATTTCGTTGAGCTCGGAGATTCCGTGCTCGATATTCTGAATCTCGCTCTCCCGCTCCTCAATCAGACGCTGTTGATAATCTACCTCCTCCTGGTTTAATTCCTCCTGTAATAAAGTCTGCTCCGCAGCAGCAGGTTCATGGTCCTGTTCCTGATCTTGCTCTTCAGCTTGTACCTCGGCAATATGGGTCTTTGTCTTGACAATAGCCAACCGCTGCTTCTCAGCCAGGTCCCGCTGTAGTTCCTGGAATTCCGACAGCGCAGTGCTAAACTCTCGGGACAGTTTCTGCTGGGTGAACTTCTGGGGAGGCAACGGATCCTGCCATGATTGCAGACGTCTGATAGGGTCGCTGAGAGTCTTAAACTCCTGTCGAGTAGAATCAGCAATCTCTACAGCGCGCTCCTGGATGGTGGGCTTTGGGTTGTTGTTGAACGCCTTTAACAGGCTCTGGAGTTTGACCAACCCGGAGTTGATGTTGAACACGCCGGTCGCCACCTGTTCGGCCAGCGAGTCAAACTCGGGCGAGTCGGAATATGGCTGCTGCGCTTCAAGGTCTACGTCGTCCGAATACATTATCGCACCGTATGATGTATGGTTAGGTGTGCAGTTGTAAGGAGGACGATACAACAGAGGGACAGTTAGGAGGAGAACCAGGACTAGGAGTAGTAGGAGGGTAGTAAGGCTGGGGGCATGTCAGGATCAGGATCCGGATCGTGAGATAAGAATGTCATTTAGTGAATATATCTATGGATAGGGTCAATTTCGATAATAGAGTCCTATGTGATATTCAGGGTGACTAAATGATCTCCCTACCATGGCTGACCAGGTTGCCACTAAGATGGAAATATCAAGGTTCAACTTTCGGATTGTGCACTTGGCAGCATCCAGTATATATAAAAGATCTCGCACTTCTTTGCACTCCCAATGCTTCACTGGAGTAATGATCTATGCCTCCTATTCAATTGTCCCATACTATTTTTCCAATAGAATAAGGCAATTACTTGCCTGTTGATGCCAATGTTGGCCATAGGCATACTATATTCCTACCAGTTATGGTAGCTTTAACGACACCGGAGATTATGCAGTCGTTCTCTTCAAACATGAACTCTAAGACACTCCATGAAGGTATTCTAGGAATGTATGATCCATACTTAAGCTGTCGCGATTCTGATTCCTCTTCAGCAACGGCAGCTACTGATGAAAATGGCCTGCTCAATCCAATGAACAGTCCTATTTTCCGTGAATTGCTTAGTTTCCCTGATACAGATCCTCTGTTTGTATCTCCTAGCAACCAGGGACCATCCAAAAAGATTGCTTCTTGTCTAAGCGTTGTATTTCCAAATGTTCCGGAGCGTGCAAAGCAGAACAATATTTTGCTCACAAAGAAGGAAATCCCCTGGCTGAATTACTATATCAATAAGTTTGACAAGTATTGTCCGGATTATGACGTGACAATAGTAGTTGACGGAGGAGGATCAATGGAAGAGGAAATCCAACGCATGGTAGTCGAACTTGGGCTGAAGGCACATTTTGTGGAGCGAGTAGGAGAAAGCTGTGTAATCCTCATGACTAATTCCACCCATGAGTACGCCTCGAGCCAATTATACTTTAAAGTAGGTCGTTCAGACAAACTTAAATATTGGGAAGAGATGACTGAGGCCTGGGGCAAAACTGGAATCGAGATAGACAACGGGCCAGTCTACGATTTTATTGATCGTTTATCACAATGTAATCCATCGCCATGCAGAAAAAATATCTGGACAATGGCCTACCGGGCAAAAAGACCTGATGCAAGTTGTGGTTCATCCTACAATCCTAATTTTTGTGAAGCGCTAGGTATGAACCCTGCCCCTACACTGGCCATTGAGTGCACAAACTCAAAAGACTTTCGTAAGTTATTCCATGATTGTATTGTATGGATTTCAGGAGCACTTCTCCAAGTGCATACCGTATTAGGGGCTAATAATTCACCCGATACATACTCAGTCGACATCCTCAACTTTGATCTGACAGTTGAGCGGATGATGGAGTTGGCGCGCGAACTAGAAGGTGAACAGTACGCTCACACGCGAGCAGCTTTATGTCAAGTGATAAAAATGAAGTCTGGTGTCCAGCTTTTACACCTCAAGCTGCTGGATCATTTACTGAGCAACCCGGAGCTGCGCAAGGGTAAAATCACCCAGCAGGACATTGATAGCACTAATCAATATCTCCAGGAAGAAATTTCTCAGGTCCAAGGGTTGTATCCGGGCCTTAAAATCCATCCTCTGGAATTGTCACAATTTCCTAGTATGAACTTTCGCCGATTTCAACCTTTCATTAATGATATCAAAGCTGAAATAACGTACTATAAAGAAGTGATGAATGCGCTCGAATACATCAAATTCCGAATGTGCCCCCAAGAAGCCATTGCTCAATGTGCATATACACTTGTGTCTCATACAATGCCAATGACACTTGGGCCCATCTCAGAGGACTTTATTCTTCCCCAGGATGTAAAATTGGAAATTCCTATAAGGGCTCTTGCAGGAATTGGGGACGGGGCCGTGGAAATTGTTCCCGGAGTCCTAGAACACTACGTCTGTGAATTTACTCCGGATCAAGTAATGGAACATCAAACTTACAAGTACACGCCAATCCCCTTGCATTGGATTAACGATCCAAGTAGTTTGGCTGTTGAAAGGGGTCTTCCAGTGGAACACATGAGTCCCGCAAAGTACAACTCCATTGAGACACTTGATGGAGAAATTAAGTTTTGCTACTTAACTGACGAGGCACTCCATCATTTTGTGCTGAAGGAACTTGGATTTAAAGGCATCACTAGCCGTGAATATGCCATTTGGATGTTGATTCGAAATCGAGTCCAGAATGAAATTCAGAAACCGTTCTTAGAAGACAGGAACGTGGAGGCCCAGAATAACGTCGTCCAACGAGAGCAGGGCCACCTATGGCATAGGACTAGGTATAGAAGAGTATTCAATCGGGGTTTGCCAACTTCCTGTCCACGTAAAAGCCCTATGCGTCCGGCTATTCGTGGGATCCATACGACGGCTCTTCCCTTCCTACCAAGACGTAGATTTTATCCGAGATGGTATCCGACACGGCTTCGCGGGACATTGTGGACGACAATAAGTCGCCTTCCACGCCATTAACATAATTACTCAATAAACTACTAAAACAGCTCCCAATGAGTATAGGGCTCTGTATACGCTGGAATGTAGTGAATTGGATTGAATATTAGAACGTCATCGAATAATGAGCTTAGCGGGGGTTAATTGTTGGTTCCTAAGAAATATGAAATTTCGGAGCTTCGTTGGAAACATTAATAGCTGCTCGTACTAAGCATGTGGCCGGTGAACATTAAAGCGAAAATACTCTAGTGGCTCTGGATTGGAAACTTGCTTTCCTTGAACACTATATAAGGATGGTGCGTTCACCAATCTACTAATTATGAATATCTTTACAGGTTGTCCACATCCTGGCGCCTGGAAATGGCAAATAAACTATTGCGCCGCGCCGATCATGTCTTTGATAAGATTATCAGCAAACACCGAAATGCCGATCGCCTTGTGAGCCGTGTGGGCACTGCTCACCTTTCGAGAGCTCATTCGCCATGAATAGTCAGGTCGAGCAACTTGGTCGAGGCGAAGAGACACTTTTCAGAGACCCTTTGTGTCAACCTCTTTTTGTTTCTCCCAAAAACTCTGCTCCTTCAGAAGAAATCGTCCCGTATCTGGACCTTCTCTTTCCCAACGTACCGGAAAGAGCCAAACAGAACAACGTGCTGCTCAAACGAGAGGAGCTAAATTATATTGAGCCATTTCTTGATTCTCAGGTATGCTCTGAATACGATGTAACAATTGTGATAGACCAAGACGCCTGTATAGAAGATCAAGTACGGGGCAAACTGAAAGAGATTGATAGAAAGGCAATAGTTAACTGTGCATTTCACTGCTGTATCCTCACCATTGCGAACAGGTTTCACAATAAGGCAGCATTAAACTTGTTTAGGCTCATTTTAATGGGGCTTGGCGATTGGGGTCCCATAGTTGACTCTTGGACAGCAACTACCACACTCATGTCTGGCCCAGTCTCTGACTTTTACCGTCGCTTCACTCATTTTTTCAAATCTCCAGATGTAAAAGAAGATCATCAAGCTAAGGAGGCCGACCCTTCGTTCATAGAAATTTACAGCGAGTCTTTGTGCAGGGCCCTGGGGATGAGTCCGGTTCCATCCTTGGCGATTGAGAGTGCCAACTCCGATGACATCCGGAAGCTTTTTCAAAACTGCATTTCATGGCTTTCTGGGAGCTATTTAAGGGTCAACACTGTCATTGGTGTGAATAACTCTCCGGAGACCTATTCTGTTGATATTCTCAATTTTGATTCAACGGTCGACAATCTTCTTCGGCTAGCGGATGATCGTATTATCCGGAATTGTCCAGTAACAAGAGAAGCACTGCTTCTGTCAGCGAAGATGAAGGCTAATGTTAATGTTCTGCAGCTTCGACTTTTACAACATCTGCTAGGTCTGACCTGGGGTACGCGTCGAACGCAGGAGGATGTTGATGACATTAACCGTCTTTTAGCCGACGACATTGCCCTTGCTCAAAGCCTATGTCCAGACATCGAAATCAAGCGTTTGGATTTGGAACGGTTCCCTAAACTTAATATTGTGCCATTAGTGCGATTTGCAGATCGTATCCCGACCGAGATCGAGTACTATCAAAGTATCCTAAATCGCCAGGATATCCGTGACCTTGACTCCCCGCTTAATCCCCGTGATGCAATTGTCTCTGCGACTTATGCTATTGTCCATCATACGACACCACAGACGTTTGGACCGATTTCCATGGAATTTGCAGTCCCAGAGGATTCAGCCATCCAAGTTCCCAGAAGGGCACTCTGTACCTTGATGGGTGAAGGCAATATTTCTTTTCCCCATGATATGCTTGGTATTTATTTCAGGGAGCTTTCGCCGGAAGTATGGATGATGGATGTGGATCTTTGTCGTATGCCTATTCATCTGGAATGGATCAACGATCCAGACGCTCTGTCAAATGATCGAAGCATAGACTTGAATCAACTCACGAAGGAAAACTATAATCCCAACACAACTCTCGGGGGCCACATCGAATTCCGCTACCTTACCTTGTCAGGTCTCCGTGAGATCGCGCGGGCCATCAATTCTCCAGATGTAGGCTACATTCATTTATTGGTCTGGAACATTTTGAGAACGAAGAGGCAGAGACGGGTGAGAACTCCTCTGGTGAGTGGCCAAATGCGTAATTCGAGTAATATGCATGCGGTCCGGGACGAGTTGGGTCCTCCTGTAAACTGGATAGAACGTTTTCCGCGACAAAATGATTGATTTGCGGTCAGAAATCTAAGTCCATACTATCTATATATATATATATATATATATATTTTATTATACTTCAGTTATTTATATCGGCACAGCTATTTTGCTGAGTTTCATTTCGTCTCTGGTGTCTTTCGAGCTCATCTTGCCGAGGCGTGGGAATGCAGAAGTCAGTGTTGCAATTTACTTTCAACAAGAAGCATAGCACTCTACGTCAAGCGGGATACTACTCATGTCCTGCGGAGGTCTTCGCCTACTGGAATTATATGTAGCATCTAATATTGGTTACCAAGAACGGTCGCGGTGGGTAGTCCCATTCTGTATAGCACCGTTGTAACCAATGGGAGTATGTTATAATAATGCTATAATTCATATTAATATTCTACTGGGCTCCTTTTGCGTGAAGAAACTGGAGCACATTGTCTGGCACTGAAAAGATG